>CM021100.1:224862219-224989612 GCA_007115665.2 Sequoiadendron giganteum
CATACTTTCAATTTGTTAACCAAAAATAATATAAATTAATGCATTCATAATAATTGTTGAATAATATTTGTATAATTATGAAAATAATTATTATAAATTCAGTTACAATAACATACTTTTTTCTTTAACACGTTCTAATAAATAAATAATAATGCTTATGTTTAATAAATAATTAGTAGTTTTCTTAACTTTTTTTAAATAGCTACCTTTAAAAATGCTTACATCTTTATTAACATTCATTTCAAAAGTAATATATATGATTTCATTATATTTTCCATCATTGTTTATGTCAATTCCCATATATAAGGCTACACATTAAAATTTAGTGGAATTCCTCCCCAAACTTATAATTTAATGTTTTGATTAATGGTAGCTTTGTAATTATCTGATTTTAGATTTTATAAAGATTAACTTAAAATCATACCAACTTGTATACAACAAAACATAACATCAACATCAACCATTTCCATTTAATTAGAACACAAATACTTTCAATTTGTTAAAAAAAATAATTGAACACTTATTTAAACATTTATGCACTGGTAATAACTTTTAAACAATATTCAAAAAATATTATAGAAATTGAATTCAGTCATAGATAAAATGTATAAATATTTTGCAAACATTTGTCAAATAATATTTCTAAAATACTTCTAGTTAGTTAACCATTTGTACATTGGTAACTATCCATTATCTCTATCACGAAGAATAGTTCAAACTTTAATTGTCACAATGGACTTAACGACATACAATGTAGGTATCCCATAGTGTGCATGTAACAACCTGAATGATGGCATGACCTGATGCACCGTGAATATGATAGAGTAGTTGAATTTTAAATTAACAAGCAACCATTCCTTAGGTGGTCCCGTGTGATAGCTAATCTATGATTGTCCCTTAAGAAATCTCATTAATTTCATACCGAGCTCATCAAATAGAGTGTGTTTTTTAATGGTCATTGTTGGTTTAATAGTGAGCTTCAAAATGCATCCTGCAAGGTAAAGATCTCGAACCTCATGGTATAGACAAACTGAGCAGTCACAAAAATCTACAATTTCAATTTGAAGATTGTTAAATTTTACATCTAAGTTCATTTTCACCTTGGATTCATAGAGAAAGTTAAAGTACATAGCATAATTATCAAAAACAAATTATTGGTTTTTGGTCCATTATTGTTAATTCTGTTGACCATCTTCTCTCTCAACCACTAACAAACACTCAACTCCTCTATACGAAGGAGGAAACTAAATGGAAGATGACAGTGATACTTCGACAACCAAATGGACACACATGATGTATGCACATTATGTGACATCTTCCTCACCTGTAGGAAAATCATTATTTGCTTTGACATTAGTATTAAATAGGAAAAAATATATATTTTCCAACTAAAGAGAAAATTGCATATAAGAGAGTAAACATTAAGCAAATTTATGATATCAAAGAAACTCAAAATATATTAAATTCAAGTCATATATATAGACAATATTTTCTTTTAAGGTTATTAAGTGCAATATTTTTTTAAATTTATTTGATATTAATATTAAAGTATAAAATTAAACATGAAAAAGAATGTAACCACACATTAAATTATATTTCAAGTATTAAAACCAATTGAATAAGTGAGAAGCATATGAAACATACCAATTTTTTAAATTATGATGTAAAATATGAAAAATCCACATGGATACAAAATGATTTTTAAATTTACTACAAATCATTAGAAATATTTCAAAAGTATCGTAATTATGTTACATAAGCGACATTTATTTGCCTAATTTTAAATGCATTAAACACACAAGAAATGAAGTACCATAACCTTACAAATCATGCAAATATATTGCATTTGAAAATTTGATATTCATTGAAACAAAATTGAAGAAAACATGTTACATCAATTATTTTCTAAATTTTTTAGTCTATTCTCTTCTGCCTTTCTCTTGGCAAGTTGTCTACCCTTTTTCATTTTCTTATAATGGTCATATGTGAATGGTGGCATAATTCTTAGGCCGTCTAGAGACTTTACAGGAGATATGCTAACAAATGTCAATCCTGTTCTTTCTCTTAGTCCAATACCAACGATGGCTTTTGAAAGAGTCAAACCTTGTGATTTATGAATTGTCAATGCCCAAGCCAATCTTAATGACATTTGGATTGTCCTCCCCCTTTGTATTGTTGTAATTGGAATTGTATTTGGATTATGATCAGCAAACGGTATTCTTGAGTAGCTGTCAAACTCAACCATTACATATGTGGGTGGTTTTGGTGGACCACTTCCAGGTTTGTATACAATATTTCTAATCACTACAACAAATCCCTATGATTAGCTCCCTTTTTTGCTTCCACCCATTGTTTTAATATATTTTTTTTCCATTTTTTTGAAAACGTCGGTGCTATTTATTGGGATGGCACTATTTTTGGCATTTATTATGCCAACTAGGACAAGCAGGCGCTAATTTAGGCACAAATTAGCGCCTAAATTAGCATCGCTTTTAACACTGAGTTTAGCATCAGAGTCAAAAAATATGGTGTGAAATATTTGTACAACAATAATAATTTTCAAACATAGTTTTTTTTTCAACTAATTAATCTGTTGCCTAATAAGTAATAATACCATGTAATAAAATAATAGATATACTATTAAGTCTATATAGACACCTTGACCAATATCTCAAACAAAATAAAAATTTACTTATTTTATTATATTTTATATAAACAATTTTAATAAAAAAACAAATAATTATTTTAATAATCATCTAATATTCAAATTCTATTTGATTAAACTTACAACATTTTTTTAAATTTTTATTTCAGCAAACCTTTCAACCTAATCCAATATAGTCCAAATGAAATTGGAATATAATAGTTCCCTACCTATAACTCCCTAGGGACATGAAAATTCACTAAGGCATGTATGACAAAGTCATAAAAAATCACTAAGGCATTGACATTGCCTAGGTATGCAGAATGTGGAAAGATTTAATGGCATGAAGGGTATTAACCAAGTTATTTGATTCTCAAAAAATGTGATAAAAACCACATTTGAATTAGGGTACTTTAGAAACCCTAATGTCAAAACCGACCCCCATCCCAAAATTTGCTCATCATTTTACTTGGTAACTTTGGAAGAAAAGAGTTATGTATTCAGTCGCCATGATGAACTACGGTTTGAGCATTATCCATGCATTTTTCAGTTGATTCCTCCATGCTTGGAGTCGAAATCCTCTTGCAACTGGATGGTAAGTTGCTTCTTGAGTATTTTGTAGCATTTTCACTCCATTTTCGAAGGGTTTCAAGGCTTCTTGGCCGCAACCTCTCTAATTTTTTTGATGCTTTCTTCTCTTCATTTCTTCTATGGAAGCTTTGCTTACTCTTGGCCACCATGATTGAGTTTTCTGAAGATTCCCATGGTGAAAAATAGCTTACATATTCAATGAAAACAAACAAACTTGAGCTCAAGTAAGCTCTATGCCGATGTATACCTTGATTTTCTCTTTTGTTTTCTATGAATCAAAGCTCATTTCGAGCTCTCTCCATTCAGCACAATGGCAAAAATGGTCTATTTTTCTATGTTTTCATGCTTCATTCTTGTATGCTCGGTCTCTCGTCTTTCTATAAGAAAAATGAAAAACCCTCTATGTAACTTGTATGTTCTTTAGAAGATAGTATTTTATGTACAACAATGGAAGAAATACCTTTTATCATGGTTGTGGCCATGCTTGCATTTAGTTTTCATCTCCATAAGCATTTTCTTAAAAGGCAATATGACAATGCTCCTTCATTTCTAGGTATTTTTCTATTTTTGAGGGTTTGTTTCACATAGGCCGAGGCTCTATATTTCCTTTCTTGGAGAAAATGAATACTTAAATCTTCATCTTCTTTGTCATCTATTGATTTAAATCATAGCATCATTATGCATGACTGATATAGGATTTCATGAACCTTTTGACTTACATACACTTGCTGCATACTTTAATCCTATATAGCCTTTAAAAGTGGAAATGGCACTGCATTACCTTATATTGATGATAGCTTATCTTTGAATCAACAGAGTTCTTTCCATGTCCATAATCTCTTGCCAACATCATTACTGTCAACTTTTGCATCACTTTATGCTTCATGTAGTTCTATCACTTTGCAATACTTCACATGTATCTTTTCACACTATTACTAGCATGATGAATTGCTTTACCAAGTCTTCCCTTGACATGATTACCAGGAAATCCTTCTCAAAGGCTTCCCTTCATGACTATCCTACATTCATTGGTATAATCATTGGCATCTCCTCAAACCATCATGCATTGGTTGTTTATCAGAGTGTGCACTGTAGTTGTTTGTGAATACTCATTGTATCAGTAGCAAGATGATTACCAATGCATGTTAGTTACTCATCTGCATCAATGTGCTTTCCTTCTCATGCATTGCTCTTCGGGACAACGTACTGACATGATGGCTTTGGCCTTGCATTCAATTGTTCACCTTGTGCTACTCCATGTAGCTCATGATAGCTCTTGATAACTTGTAATCTACCTCATTGAGTAACTCGACCATAATGATTATCCATAGTTGAACTTGATGCATATGTGCTTCAGTATTCATATTATCAAATAAATCATCTGTTTCTTGGGAAGAGACAAACTATTTCATTTTTGAATGATTGTTGTCCTTGTTCTTGTTCCCTTCTTTACTGGCTCCTTGAAAATGTTGACAATGAAATACAACTCATGAATATCATTATTAAAATGGACTTTGGATCCAACTTAAGAAGATTGAAAGACATATCCAACATAGTAATATTTCCAAGCAACCTATTGTTTGATTCATTGTGAAAGATGCAGAGTAACTTTCTTGATAATTCACACTGTTTTGTTGCATCTTTTGACTCTGATAATGAAAGTTGATCAATTGGTATGATTCCATATTGATTTAATGCATCAAGAATAGGCTTATCATTGATTTGATCAAGTTGCTCAATTTCCTATCCCTCCTAAAATATGAGGGCAACATGCTAGGATCAACCCTCGTGGGAGCCACATTTTAATCCACATGCTGTAATTAGATGAAACAAAATAGTAACAAAGTCTTGTCCTATATCTGTACAAAGATAAAACATGTTAGATAAACAAACCATATGATAAATGTGTTTGATAACTCTTTTTTTCTTGGACATCTATGATATATGCTAGCTATTTTAATGTTTATAAGGATTAGATTATATGTTTGCGGATGTTTTCCTATGTACTGATTGGTGATCCTTCATTGCTCTAACCAAATTCTTCTCACAAATGTAGGGAAACTCAAAGTAGCAGGGGCAAGTGACAATTGGAGGCTGGATGGGTAGGAGGACTGAAGCTAATGCAAGGCAACTCAATTGGGATTCATCATTTAGAAAGACGGGTCCCCCTTCTTTACATATGCATTTCCTTTTATTTGTAAATGTATAGTTTTTTTTTATATGCATAAAAATAGTCACTCCCTCAGCTTGTGAGAGACACTATACACTTATGGTTATCAATAAATACTACCTTTACAATAAATGTTGACTCTCTTTTCTATTGTATGCAATTCCCTTAATCAAATAATGCAATCTTTTGATACTCTATTTTATGCACATGGATGAAACTTAGTTGAAAATGATATGTACCTTTTATTGTTTAAATGCAAACACAATCATAAGTCTACTTGATTTAGCTGGAAGCAAAATTAGGTAACAATAATTATCTTGTTATTTAATCATATGAGTTAAATAGTTAAATTACTTACTATATAATCATATGAGTTATTTAAGAGGTGTGATATATTTAACTAATTAAATTGAAATAAAACATATTATTTAATTTTCTTACTCTATAATCATATGAGTTATTTAAGAGGCATGATATATTTAACTAATTAAATTGAAATAAAACATATTAAATTAATAAATAGAAGCAAAATAAGAAGCATTTTTAGAAGCAAAAAAGGAAGCAACAATGGAAGCCAAACTAGAAGTAAACTAGAAGCAATCTTGGAAGCAAAACTTGGCGTTATCTAGGAAGCAAAAATAGAAGCAATTAACTAGAAGCAAAAGTGGAAGCAAAAATGGAAAAAAAATTGGAAGCAAAACCAGAAGCAAACCTCGAAGCAAAACCAGAAGCAAAACTGGAAGCAAACTTGGAAGCAACACAAGAAGAAAAATTGGAAGCCAAACTAGAAGCAACAAAATCCGACGCTAAATTTGATGCTAAATTTGGCGTTAAATCCGGTGCCGAAGTGAGCACGCCATTTTGTGCCGACAAAAGTGTCCAATTCATGAACTCAAATGCATTAAAATCCGATGCTATTTTAGGCACTAATTGCCTGTTCTGTTGTAGTGAATATATCCTAAAGCTCCATTCAAAAGACCTGCTTGTATCCAAAGGTTTAAGGTCAACATTACCCTGACATTCTGACAGATCAATAATTCCATATTAAGCTCATCATTTGAGCATCCTTTTGTTGCATTAATACTTCTTGATTTTGTTGCAACACTACGTGCAATATGACGCTTCAATGAGTATAGCATTTTCTTGTTATGGTTATGAACATTATCATTTATGGAGAACAAATGAACACCATTGTCAAACTCCTCATTTCTTGTTGCATCTATTGTAATACTGGTTCTTGCCATAAGAAAATTCCAATCATTAATTGTTGGGTTTGCATCTCTCAAATTTATCAATAGTTGACAAAATATTTGTTGATAGATGTTTTGTCCATCCTGTTTGAATATTTTATCTAGAGTAACCACCATTTTGACTTCTTCCCATAGTAACTTAGCTCTCTGGTTGTTTTCATATGCTGGTCTATCATTAAATGCAAGCAACTGACCCAAGTCTCCAACCAAAATCATAGATACACCTGAAAGATAATCGCTGACAATTATTATCAAAACTATTTATATTTATATGTATAAAATTTGTATATATGTAAATTAATTCTATTAGAATATAAAGTAGTTATTTATGTTATTCATAATCATTTGTATACCTGCAAAATTAATGTTTGCATTTTGTGGGAATGCTTGTCGAAGTTGAGAATCTATGTTCTCTAGCAAGTTTTGACTGATGAAGCTCATTTCATTAGTCAAAATGTATTTGATGTGTGCTATTTCTTTTTGAAAACTTGTTAGTCTTGCTCCTTTGAGTTGAGAAAAATATCTTATTGGGATTCTCAGTTTTGAATGAACTATGGATGCTCCTATGTTGAATGCTGCAATTCTAGTTGGTGCAAGTAATAGAAGGGGAAAACGGCTTAGAATCACTGCATTATCAAGAGATTGACTAATAGCACCAATTAGATATGACTTTCCTACTCCTGTTGTTCCTTGAATTATCATTAGCAATGGTGATGAATTCTGATTATTATGGTAGTGTGCCATAATTATGTTGAGTGCCTTTCTTTCTTTATCACTAAGGTTTGTATAGTCGATACATTGTGGAATCTCATCATGTATGAGACACCCATGATCTTTTATGCTTCTTATGAAATTAATTGCTTGATTTGTGTACACTTCACCTTGGTATTCATTGCACTAGTCTATTTTTCTATCAACATATCTTCTACCCAACATATCTATTTCAGAAACTTGGATATGCTGAACATTTTGTAGTCTTGGTATTACTTCCCATTCATGCTCTATAATATTTTGTTGAATAGTTTCATTGTCTTCAATTTCAGAATCACTGATGTTTTCAATATTTTCTACATTTTCTCTTCGCTCCACATGCCAAGGGTTATAGTGAAATGACTCCCAGTAAATGCTATTATGGAGTCACTATTGTGACCAATATCTCTTTCCATGTCATGAAATGGTTTGTACAATAATAACTCTAATAAGTAAAAGTCTATCCATTTTTTTGACTCATGTGGAGGAATGGATAAAAACCTAGGAAATACTCTGACAATAACAATTGTTTGTCTTGGTTCCCATTTATTATCTATTCTTCTTTTAGGATTATATATCCATGATTTAGCTACATCAGTTAGTATGACAACTTCCATAGAAAAAGGTCTTGTTTTATATCCATTGATGAAATTTCTTGAGTGTTATTCATTGTTCTCTTCATCATTTACACTTACAGGTTTGAACACCTCACATGATACATTTAGATTGACAAATCTTCAGCTACTCTCTATCAATGGAAGTTCTAGTAACATGTGGCATGTTTCTTGAGTTCCAATGTCTCTTTCTATAATAGTCTCTGTCAAAAGCCTTCTATATGCTCTTGTAGCTAAACCATCAGCATTTTCTATGTTTGCAAGATGCATCAACATCTGGTGGTATGTTTCAGAGCCTTTCTCCACTTTTGCTACATACTTTACAATATATTTGATCACAACATGTTTGGAAAGAATAGGTTGCCAATCTATATATTCTCTCCATAATTGCAATATGTAGCGATTGGGTAAAAGCACAAAGCCATGTCACACTTTATAAAGGAAATGGCCAACGCTAATCCAACTTTTAAACTTGAATCACTAAAAAGTGGCATTTATGTTTTGAATTTTGAAATGATGTAAACTAGTAAAATATGTATTTTTTAGTATATTTTATGTTTTATTTTTTAAAAAAATTTAAAAATTATCTAAAACTAGTTTTAATCAATTAACACTATAATTTAGTTGCTAATAAAATGCTGAAAAATGAAGTTGCATGGGATGTCAGACTTTTTATAGTAAATTTTATTTTTCTTCTTTCAAATTTTTTTATGTGTATTTATAACTTGAAACTTTAGTTCATGGATATATTTTTTTCCAATTTTGATAAATATATATTTTTTAATAAATATTAAAATGTGCGTGAATAGAAAAATAGTTGTTTCTATCGGACGTCAACTTTCATATTAAATATTTATCTAAAATGGAAAAAAATAATACCATCTTGAAATAGTTTCTTTTATCTAGTGCATCATATTTTTTTTTTTTTTATTTAATAAGTTTTAGTATTTTTCCTTGGCATGGTAATCAACCTAATATTTTGTGTTGATAACCTACTTTTAGTATAAATAAAAAATAAAATATAAATAATAATTAAACTATTAAAATAAATATAGTTTTTAAAACTACACTTATGGATCTACAAAAGGGTATTTTTATATTTTAAAAAAAAAGTTATTTACATTAGCAAGATTTATTGAAACTTCAAGTTTTTCAAATAATTTTTTTTTTGGTAAATTGGACTCAAAGTGGTGCTCCATACAGTTTTAGCCAATAATTTTAGTTGAAAAAGTTGTGGAAGTATCTAACTTAGCTAGAATGGATCTTACTAGATCACATGTTTGACCAAAATTGATTTTTAGTTAGAAATACTTAAATTTAGTTGTGCTAATAAGTTGGCTAAAAGTGTGAAACAACTTTGTGCTTTTACCCGATTATGTGAGTTCACTCTATCATCATTTCTGGCTAGCTCAAATTTTTTTTCACCCATTTCTATGTCTTCATATAATTTGGATCCCTCCAAATTCAATGGCCAAGTAGCATTATAACTAAAATCAAAATAAATATGTTATCAATTTTAGTACTTGACAATTATATTATATTTCACTTTACTATAAATATTTTAACTTGTTAAAATAGTTACCTACAAACCATTGTTCCTCTTTTTTTCGTAGGTATGCACCTTCTCTACACATTGTGTGTCGCTCTACATAGTTTAGGACCTCTTCATAGTCATGGTCAACATCTAGTTTTGCAAGTTGTCTTGTATTTTTAAGACATGGATGTTGAGAATTTTTTTGGAATGCCTACAGTTAGAAATACAAATATACTAGTTATATCATAGACTAAAAATAATTTATTTAATATATTGCATCTATATGTCCATTTTTTAAAAACATGCATGTATGTTTCATTGATGTGGATCTTCTCTAGGATTTCATGCCTGCACAATATAATGAAAATATCTTTCAACACTTTTCCATTGCTCTTCATTTGACCAATCAATATTGTCCATATTCGGTGCTCCATATATCCATATGAATCCATGCACATGCGGTGATCCCCTATGCTAGCACTCATATTTTCACCAGTAATCTTTAACATTCATTCCTTTTTCTAGTATTTCTTTTCTAAATATATTGAATGTCTCAAGTGCATGTAATGTGCGACTATATGAGGATAGTCAATGACATTTTGTTTTCACCAATTTTGAGCCTCCCTGGAGTAGCTAGTTGTGTTCCTGGCATTAATGCATGTAAATATGGCTAATACATGTTTGCAACACTTAAAGTGAAGAATATTGTAGGATAACCTATTTGATGAAGCATGTTAGTTAGTTATGCACAACATTTTGTCTAATATGACCTTGTACCCCTTAATGTTGTTCCAAACTGCATCAACCTATTAGCTAGATAGGACTGTGGCATGTTTTTCATATGATCATGCAACTCATTGATGGTGATTGACATATCTCAATTTATTTTTTTTACAAATACAACAGATGTATTTTGTGCATAATATCTCATTATCATGCTCATCATGAAATATCTAAATCTTGGATGACTACCAAAGTGATGATCCTTGTATCGTAATAGGTGCTTGAAAAATTCATGTAGATGCACTTGCCTCATTCGTGGTTCTAACCAATCACATTTTCCATCAGGGAACAATGTTGGGAATGCCATATCAAGTAATCCTAAATTGACATATTCATTTATAGTAGATGCACTTATTCCTGCCCAATCCATCAATGTTGTCGAATTTGCATTAGGGTTATTAACCCATGCATGAATTAGTTCCATTTCTCTTTGGGCATTAGGTGGTCTATAAGCCATTGATGTTGTGTGCTCAATTATATTACCTTGATCCGTCTCCATGATTGGACCAACAAATATGATTTCATTCGCATCAGAATCAAATTCCATATGCACTATCTATAATCTGTTGAAAATATTTTCATCAATTTTTTTGGATAGATCATTGAGAACATTTTCATCAATTATGCCATTTGAATAAAACTTTTCATGCTCTACTTTGTATTTTAATGCCTTACACACACGATCTTTCTTGATTATAAAGTTATAATTTGTGCCACATTGATCCCTTCTTCAAACAATAATAATTGGGAAATTTTGTATTGAATGTGGCAAAATTTTTGAAACATGTTCCACATTTTGTGGAAAACTTATCATGTGTCCTTTGTATTTATATTGACCACCTATTATATGTGTAACTTGTAGTATAGGGCTAGTACATGCAATCAACATTTCTTCTACCTGAGTCAAATTTGCAAGCTCCTTTGGTTGTGGCTCGGGATCCATATTATTTGAAGCTAAAAGTATATTATTTCCTCTCTCTTGTGGACATCTAGTGCATATAGGACCTTCAAAGGTCCGAGATACTTTGATTCCTAGATAGTATTCTTGACAAACTTAACACATGTTTGGCATTCTAAAGCTATCTAATTGATGTCGAAATTGCATTTGAAAACTTTAAAAATTAGCATGAAGCATTCCATTTGGATTTGCTATGTTTTGTACATTGTCTTCTACAACTAAATTCATATCAATCTTCCTTGCATGTTGAGGTGTTTCTAATACACGTTCTATTGACCTTGAAATTTCATTTCCAAGATTCAATTGAGTATTTTCATGAGATGCATGGTTGTACCTCTCACTTGATTGGGGATCAAGTTTTTGTTTTTCTTCTCTTTCAGAATGAGACATTTGTTCAGATGTTCATTGATGACTATTTCTAATATTATTTGAACTTCCTCTCTCTTTTGAATTTCTAACTCTTGTACTAATACTTATGCCCTTCGTCTAACATATCTTCATCTTTTAGCATCATTGCGCCTTCTTCTTTGTTCTTCCCTTTCAGGGTGATCCCACAAAGCTGGTTTACAATTTCTGAGAGGAACTAATTTTTGTTGAAATCACATATTTTTAGAAAAAATAATGATTTAAGCCTTTAAAAGTTCCATTTTAAGGATTCCAATTGAAGAGGGTTTGATCAAACCACCTTAGATCAAACCCCCTTGGATAGAACCTCGCTAGTTTTAAACCATACCTATAAATGAGTCTCCTTTACACCTATCAAAATGTTGATAAAAAATCACTTTTGATTTACCTTTTGGGGGATCAAATGAATTCATTTAAAATTTATTTGAAATTATTATGGTAGTCCTCAAAATGAGCTATCCCATGAATATAATTTTAATATGTTTTGGTTTTATTATGTATGTATTTTTTTAATTTTATTAAACATAGGTTTTTCACCGAAAATCAAGCTCTCTATTTTGCACATGTGGAAAAATAGAAAATTATCAAAATATATTTTTTAAAAATATGTTCGTGCTAGGAATTGATGTCCTTGATTCATTAAAAAGAAAAAATTGAATTTCGATACATACAAAACAAGTTATGTTGTATACAGTCTGCCTATGTTTGAATTACAATTGATTTGACTTCGAAACTCTATTAAGGAAAAAAATATTTAATAAAAAACTATGAGACCAAATGAAAGTGCTAGATATCGTAGTTACAAATCTAATTTAAAAAAAAAAAGAATTTTATCCTTCATACAAAAAAGGTAATGTTTTATACGGTGAGTGTCACTTTTAAAAAATGTTGTTTTCTGAAATAAACCATTTTCGTGGGAGATGGAAAAAGAAGTGCAATATTATTCCAAAAAATTTGAAAAAAATATATTTAGAATTTATAGAAAAAATGTGATGAGACTCTAGTTTGCATCATCTTCAAATTCCTCAGATTTAGTCGCTATAGGTGCCCGAATGTGAAAATTTAGTTAAAAATAATAATTTTAGTGTCCAGTTTGGCCAAAAATTGTAAACCACTATTGTGGGATCACCCTTCAACATCTGTCATTTTTTCTCATTGCCTTCTTCGATATTCTCTTTGATATTCTCTCGGATATTGTCTTCTATGCTCGTCAGATTCAAAATTCAATCTTGGTCTTGCCATATCTATAAAATAAATTGAATATTAATAACACTTTCTGATCATCAAGATCCCTCGAAGGGCAAGATGAGAGCATATAGTGTTATATAAAATGTTTAAAATTTTAATGTATTTATATGCACAATGGTGAATACAACCATCTAGCGGCATTGCCTTCTAGATGAAAATGAAACATTCATTTCAAATTAATTTATAAGAGAAAAGCTTAATTTATAATTTAAAAAAAGAGAGTATGATTACAACCATGTGGCGGCATTGCCTTCTAGATGAAAAAGAAACATTCATTAAAAGTAAATTTATAAGAGAAATATTTAATTTCTAATTTGAAAAAAATAAATTAGAGTATGGTTACAACCATCTTGTGGCATTGCCTTCTAGATGGCAAAAGAACATTCATGTTATCATAAAAGAAAAATACTTTATTTCAGATGTCAAAAGAACTAATTATTAGATTATTGAAGTATTATAAATAAAATTATAAGATATTAAAGTATAATAAAGATTTTCTTAAGAAAATTAAAGTATATTAAAATAGTATTTCTAATTTACAAATCCTAAAATCGTATAAACTTTTTCCTTAAATACAAATATTCATTCTAATAGAAATTTCAAATGAGTCATATAAAAAACAAAAAAACATTGATTTTATAAAAAATAAAAAACATTGATTTAATATTTTATTTCAAAAAAAAGCTGAAAGCTTTAGTAAACTTCAAAATATAAAGTATGAAATAAAGCGGCATTACTCTATAACCGTTCTAAATTTAATTAAATTTTTTATAGAATTTATATCCTTTAATATGCTTCCACGATTTACATGCTTCTATGTTCTGGTAGCATGTTAACGAATGGTGTGAAATCTGCATTTACAGTTGCCAGATACATTTGGTTTAATTATCAATCTCAGCGATTTATTTATGCTTTGAATTGTTTTAAACGAAGACAATGTTCCGGTGGAGAATAATGGTGAAGCTAAATGAAATAATCTGAAAAGATAGGCTTGCACTATAATATTGCGTAACGGTAGAACGCATGTAAAATGTGCAAGCATAGTCAAGGCACGTGAACTGTTTGACAAAATGCCTCAAAGAGATGTCATCCCATGAAACACAAGGATTGCAGGATAAGCATAGAATTGATTTTGTGAGGATGCTCTCAAAATGATCATTGAACTAATGAAGCACTCTAGAAAATATCCTGACATTGCAAGCAAGGCCTTCCATGTGAAAACATAGCCATGCAGGTTTAGGTGAGGCTCAAATGGTAAGGAATAAATGAAAGGTGATGGGAATTTAAAAGATATTTGGGTGACTATACTTTCAATTATGAACTAAGATCATAGGCTACAGATGGCCATGAAGATTACAAAAGAATCAACAATAACATATGCCGCTGATGGACATCTAGGCTCTGTGTAAAGCTATTCTCGTTGTACATTTATTTTGTTGTTCACCATTTTCAAATCATATGAAATCAACGCTTTAATGCAGATCCTCAATGCAACAATAAGTCTCAAGAACATACACGAGCTCAAATATCCAAAGGTATGGTGAGTAACAAAAAGGCACAAATAAACTAATGACTTCAAACGATGCAGGCAATATCTTAAAATGTTACAAAATAGTTGATCTAAAGTCTGCATAGTTAGATGAGAGATGAAACACATATATTTGTACCTTGCGTTGATTTTCTTCCCTGTCATCTACCATCGCTCCTGTGACGTTACCAGACCCTTCATGCTACTCTCGTCTTCCCCAGATGGCTTTGATCTTTTAATGCAATTTATTTCATTAATAAACAATTATGATTTCAGAATAGGGCTTGTGCAGATCTAATATCTATGGTTTTGTTGTAGTCGTTTGCATTTGCAATAGATTAGACTGATTGTGGAAAGACTCCTCCTCCGGGCTTCAAATGCCCTGCTCATTAAGATGGTAACTATGAATCGGAGGCACCTGTAGGTGGTGAGTCTGAAGAAGGGCAATAAGAAAGGGATTTCGGTGGTTCGATTTGTTGAAATATGTCTCAACCTTGCAAGCCTTTTCCAGGAAAATTACAGAATTTGTTTGTGGCAGTTTTCCACATGTTTATGCATTGGAAAAAGGTGTATGAGTTGTTAAAAGGTGCCTTGTCCTTAGTAGAATATAGGAGGGCCATTTTTAGAGCATAGTTAATTTGTTTTATGTCTTTTATGGGGGTCTAAACTAGAGGACAAAATTATGGACGGGATTACTATTTTAACCTGGTTGTTTTTCCATCTTGAAAATGTAAATGTCAAAAATGGGCAACATGTGGCATGGTGGTTAAGCCCATGGTTTTGTAAAACCACAAATGGTTTCCAGGTTGTAAATCACTATATAAGGAGGGCTTGGGGAGGAGTTTACATAATGGAGTTTTGTTTGCAAGGCTGGGTGCTAGAAGGATGCTAGTGATATCTCTCCAAGCTTGAGTTGAGGTGATGCTCTTGTAAGAACTTGCATTGCAAGTGTATTGTAATCTTCTTTGATTTGATAATACATTATGCAGGTTTTAGAGGGTGGGGTTTTTCTCCCGTAAGGGTTTTCCCCACGATAATCATTGTGTTATGTGTTTATTGTTTTATTCATGTTCTTGTATGTTTCTTGAGATTCCTGTAATCAGTTAAGTTGAAATTTGCATATTCGTTCTCTCAAGATTAGCGTAGGAAGCGATTCCGCACACCTTTGCTTCCTTACACGATTGAGGTTTGTTTGTAGGCGTTTGCCTTAGTAATAGAACGTGGCATGCAAAACAACAAATTTAATCATTTGCAGAAGGTAGCCTAGCATTCATATTTGTGCCATAAATTAGAGCAGACAAAATGCGCGATTGGGAGGTCATATGTATTGATTTGAAGACATTTCAAGCGAGGTCAAATTTGGTAAAGGCCACAACTCTCTAAATCTGCATCGCAAATTCTTCTCTGAGTAGGAATTCATTTCATGTTAGTAAAGACTGTCTATAGCGGGCTTGCAATACAAGTCTCATGTTCATCATTTCATGCAGGCCTCAAGTATTGATTTCATGGAGACTGCAAGTAAAGACCGGGGCTTAATTGTCAATCAAATAGCTCGTGAACCTGATAATCTTCATCGGATACTTGACATTTTGATTGATAGAAAGTGACCACCTGAGAATTAATATTTATGAAATAGGAAGTCAAGGTTTCTATGTCATGGCATAATGTATAAAGCATTAATCATTTCGATGTTTTATAACCATCACTTATAAAGCATTAATCACTTAAAATTAGTCTGCTAAGAGGAAAAAAAACTACATTATCTACTTCTCACTTTACTCTCGATACTAATCAATTTGCAATAGAGATGATTGAATGGAAAATAAGTGAACATGGTTGCTAGCATCTACATACCTTTGCAATCTAGACTGGAGTCCGCACTTGTCTATATACTCTTTCCTTGTGATCTGCACTACAATCTGTACTTGTTTCTCTACTTTTTGTTGTTGCGATGTCCACTACAAACTTGGGTTTCTACATCATGGTATAATGTATAAAGCATTAATCATTTCAATTTTTATAACCATCACTTATAAAGCATTAATCACTTAAAATTAGTCTGCTAAGAGGAAAAAAACTACATTATCTCATTCTCACTACATGCTCACGATACTAATCAATTTGCAACAACGATGATTGAATGGAAATAAGTGCACATGGTTGCTAGCATCTACATACCTCTGCAATTTAGACTGAAATCTGCACTACAATCTACACTTGCCTCTACTCTTTTGTTTGCAACAACCTTAGTAACACGAAATACAGGAAACATCTTCCAGAATTTCTTCTTTGTTATAATATCTGTCAAACTTCCATCGGACTCTTGCACTCCCATTACGGGACTCTTCCACTTCCGATGGTTATGGATTGTTAGCCGATGCATGCCAGGCGCTGTTTCCTACCAAACTCAACAACAGCTAAGCAGGATAGAGGAGGTGTTAGTCTTGGCTATAACGGTTCGCTGAGATATTTAGAATCCTGATCAACAGATACTAAGCACGACGATCAACTTAAATGCTGAAATGTTTATATGTCACGCCAGCCACTGTCTTTTCCACTCTCGGCGTAACTGTACCTCTTCCATGCCCACCAGCCTCTTCAGTCCAGTTGATGCCTATTGATTGCCATTCTAACGTCAAAATAAATGGAAGGAATAAAAATGTAGACGGGTGTTTCCACCTATTATGTGACTGTAGGACGCCTCTCCACTTAATTATATGAGGAATCAAATGAGGTGGACAAGACCACTATTGTTGAGGTTGTTATATGAGGAATCAAATGAGGTGGACAAGACCATCATTGTTGAGGTTATTATATGAGGAATCAAATGAGGGGGACAAGACCATCATTGTTGAGGTTATTTTCAAGTACATTGTGGTATTTGAAGTAAATATGAAGAATATCAAAAAGGATATTCTTGATGATGTATGGTACATCTTACTCGAAAGAAGGGAAGAAGCTATTAATCAGCATGAAAGGATAAAAGATGAAGCCTTGGAAAGAGTTGGTGGTTCACTTTCGAAAGATGGTAGGGCCACATTGGTCACTATATAGAACAAGGAAATGATCAAACTGACTTGGAAAGAATCCAAAAAGAAATCAATGACAAAGTTGAGGAGATTGTGCAGAAGTTAGGATTGCTTCCGATGACTAAAGAAGAAATGAATGTTGGTTCTAGTGCTCTAGAAATTAATATAGAAGAATATGTGCAGACTGATGATGCTCAACATGAGCATGATACTAATGAAGAAGCTATAACAAATAACACTCCTCCAGAAGTGAAGTATGTGTCAAATATGAATGAAGAAGAGGCAATGATCATAGAAGACATTACAAAGGAAAATATCATCACTCCTTCGGTACAAAATGATGAAGTCATTCCTCTGATAAATACAAAAAACATTAATGAGGAAGTGAATGTAGATAAAGATGATGATGAGGAAAAGGTTGAAGAAGAGAAAGGCGAAGAGCAAGAAGAGAAAGCTTATGAAGAAAAAGAAGAAGAGCATGAATAAGAAGAAGAAGACAAAAATGTGGATGCATCCAAAGGTGATGAGAAAGAAAAAATAGTTGACTTTGGTAATACTGATGATAAGGGAAAGGCTGCAGCGGTTACAAATTCTCTTGACGAATCTTACAACTTTTCCAGAGGTTCTCTAAGAAATCTCTTAAGTGTTCAGCCTAGTTTCTAGCCAGTTGTGTCTTCATAATTGTTGCAACTGCCGATGAATCAAGGTAGTGTGGACTTGAATAAGATCTCTCCTATTCACAAGCTTCAACTAGGGGAATTATTTCATACATCCACTAGAAAGGAGATAATTGATTCACAGCAAAGGAGTAGAGAACTAATGGATGAGGTAGTGAAGACATTGCATGAGATCATACCTGGAACAAGAATAGACACATCTATCGCTAATATGGATAATCTCAAACTTTTGATTGATTCATTCAAGTCATATGCATTCAGTTTGAAGGTAAAGGTAGAGAAGGAAGTTGAGAAGAGATTGAGTGACAAAAGAATGTGGGAAATAACAGAGAAATGTGTTGCTGCACATAAGATTTTTTTTGAATTGTTGAAGGATGCAAAGGCATGTGTAGGAGAGGCAAAGGAATTATTGCAATATGGTATGAAATGGCCTACAACCACACTAAATATAAATAAGGAGTTGGACTCTATTGAGTCTCAGATCAATACAACCTCTAATACCTACAACCCAAATGTTGACCTCAATTATGCTACAAGGAATATCATTGAGAATCTACACAAGAAGTTCTTCCAACTAAAAGCTCAAAAAGAACACATCATTTTGAAGTTTGGAGAATTAAGGGATCTAGTCTTGATCCCAAACTTACACTTTTTTCTCAAGCTCTTCTCAGTGCAGACAAGGCAAAGAAGATGGATCTGGTACCTACTACACTAAAAGAAGGAGAAGAACTAATACTGGAGTTGGAAATGAAAAATAGGTTGCTTGCAGAGGCCAAGCATGAATGGGAAGATGAGGTGAAGAAGTTACAGATCTCAACCACCTCCAATTGACTTATTTTCTATCCTTTTATGCATTTATGATTACTTGTATATATGCAGACATATAGAGTTGTATTTTAGTATTTTTTGAGATTTCTGCTCTGGTACATGACTCAGGGGGAGTCTATTCAATTTGTATATATGATTACATAATTCAAGGGAAGTACTGGTAAGAGTCAAAATAGTTTTTCATAGGCACTCGTTTTCCTTGATGTCAAAGGGGGAGAGTTTTGGAGAGCATTTTGGCATGTTGCCATCAATGACAAAGGGAGAGATTGTTGGAAGCTTGAGGATATTGTAATTGATTATGTTGTTTGGCAACATGGGCATGGAGAATGTACATAGAAATGTAATATAATGTTTCATTGATGTTAACATTGTTTTGAATCATTTTGATTAAGTTTTACAAGAATATTTGGCTCAAAAAGCTCAGTGGTGTGGAAATCTAAGTGTCAGAACTGCTAATTCAATGTAACAGTGTATTAGTATTTGGGTCCACACCACTCCGCACAGGAAGATTTTTCTCTACGATTCTAACCTATTTTTTGTGGTTTTTGGAAGAATCTAAATCCAATATTTCATCTAGTTTGGAAAAGTATTATGAGAGATATGAATGACAGAGTTTGGTCTAGCATAATACAATAATTTCCTATACAATGTGTCAGTGTGGGAGATTATGCACTCTTTGAGAATGAGTTTTTGATGTTGCGGCGTTGAAGATATGTTGCTAGATGTCAAATAAATGTGAAATTCTAGATGCTGTCATGTTTTGAGGTCCACACACACATTGTGAATATGATTAATAGTTGAAGAATTTTTGTTTAGGTCTTATGGCGTGTCGACCTAACATGTTCAATGAGTATGTGAAGGGTTAATATGTGTTGAGCCTTCACATAAGATCTATTTTATGTCCATGCCAACTTATCTTAAGAAGTTTTGAATTGAGGTATGTGTTATGAAGGATAAGGTTTGGAGCCTATTAGGACTAAATAAATTAGCCTTAAATTTCCCACAAAACAACCATTTTTTGCCAAATACCTCGCCACCTATCATACCATATTAAATTTTATCATTCAAAATACATCATTTACATGCCCTATAGTCATCACCTTAACAAAATGACCTTCGTCATCCTACCCGTATAAGAAGAAAGTCATGTTGATGAGACTACACCCTATCGACGAAAGTCATTCTTAAGTCCCTTTGAAGGAACGACATGAAGCAAGATAGTATGAACATTATTGAGGAGAGAATAGCATATCAAGGGAGCTTGTCTTAATGTCCCTTCGACAACTCGATTGAAATCTTATCAAAGACACTTTTCCATATTGGAGGGTAATGTTTGGGAGTCTCTTTGATAACCCAAGACATAGACCACCAAGGAACATAAATATTTTAATTACTCTGGCATGGCTTTCGGAGAAAATACACTTCAACATTTAGGAAATAGAAAAACATCTCTCAGACATGACTCATCAATGTATCAAAGTGACAATGAAAAGTCGCAGAGGAAATGCTTGACTTACACAAGGTCTGAAGAATTAAAGAGATTATGGGATATTGAGATGTGTGATTTATGAGTCCCTTTGATATCATGTAAGTGGAAAATTTCATTGAAGAGAAAGATATACATCGACGGGACAAGGAAATGTGTCTCTTCTATAGAGCGATAACGCTTATTACAAAAGGGAATGGAAGAAAGTCAAAACGAGGATCGAAAGGACTGTAATATTGAAGTAAAGTGATTCTTTATTTTTTTATTTTTTTAAAAGAGGAAATATCAATTGGGAAAAATATCGGGGGAGGGGAAGGGATCTTATCGGTAAGAACCAAATATTTGTCTCTTCAATAGCCCTAAAACAATGAGTGAATGATTAAGCTAAGGATTTCATTGAAGGGAAGAATACATATCAGATGGATGAGGATAATGTTCCCTTCGATAAAGCAATAACACTCATTGCCTCGGTTTTAATAATAAAGAAAAAGGAGTAAAATATCGAAGCAATAAAAGGAATTCGAAGAGACCGTTTGTAAGGAAGGTTCAAGAGGACAATGTGATTTTAGGATGAAGCCATATGGAGTTGCTTTGAAATCTCAAAGGAAAGAAAGAGGGTATGCTAGAAAAAAAAATATAATGGGAAAAGGAAAATATCAGTGAGGGGTGATCCCACAATAGTGGTTTACAATTTTTGGCCAAACTGGACACTGCAATTATTATTTTTAACTAAATCTTCATATTCGGGCACCTATAGTGACTAAACCATGAGGAATTTGAAGATGATGCAAACTAGAGTCTCATCACATTTTGTCTGTAGATTCTAAAAATATTTTTTTCAAAAATTTTGGAATCAGATTACATTTTTTTTTCCATCTCCCACAAAAACTAGTTTTTTTCAGAAAACAACATTTTTAGAAAGTGACGCTCACCGTATACAACATAAATTTTTTTGTATCAAGGATAAAATTCTATTTTTTTCAAATTTAGATTTTTAACTACCATATCTAGCACTTTCATTTGGTCTCATAGTTTTTTATTGAATATTTTTTCCTTAATCAAGTTTCAAAGTCAAACCAATTGCAATTTAGACATAGGCGGACTGTATACAACATAAATTTTTTTGTATGAATCGAAATTCATTTTTTCTTTTTTTAATGGATCAAGGACATCAATACACAACCTTAGTGTATTTTTAAATTTTTTATTTTGATAATCTGCTATTTTTCCACATGTGCAAACCAGAGATTTTAATTTTAAGTGAAAAACCTATGTTTAATAAAACTAAAAAATAAAATACATAATAAAAGCAAACCATATTAAAATTATATTCGGCAGATAGCTCATTCGGAGGAATATTATTATCTAGTTGGGTTTCTGAAGTCTTCTATATTTTCATTTTTAAATTGTGCTTTGAAAGACAATTTTTTACAAAAAAAATCAAATTTTTGGGGAGATTGGGGGAAAAGGGTGTTTGGCCGAACACCCTTTCGGCCGAACCTCTTTAAAAGGTTCGGCTGAACCTATGTTCGACCGAACACCCTTTTCCCCCAATCTCCCCTTTCAGCCGAACCTCTTTAAAATAATCAAGGAAATTATTTTAAAGGGGTTCGTTCGAACCACACAAAATTGGTTCGGCCGAACCCCCTCACTATACATCCGAAAGTCAAACATCTTTTCCAAGTTTGTTTGTGTTTTTCCGAGCTCCTGTGTAAACGACGGCGACCCTTGTGCTTCCAAGCCTATCAACTGAAAAGGACATTTCACAGGTTAAAAAATGATGAATATTTTGATAATGTTTGTTATTGTTGCATTTGTTTTTACTGTTGTAAGTTTTTTCAAGTATTTTAAGTTTTTTCAAGTTTTTGTGATAGATTTTTTGCATTTTGGAGAAAAATTTGTTGTTGGTTTAAATCAATCATTTGTATTTTGAAGAAGAAAATGGGACAAAAAGCAAAAAGAAAAAACAAAGCTCAATGAAAATTTTCAAAAGATAAAGAAGAAAATAGACACAAACAAAATTTGACAAATTATCATAGAAGGAAACAGGGTACGTGTTTATTTCTTCTTTTTCTCGTCAAATATGGGTAAATTTATTTATTTACAATTTAGTGGGTTTATCATATGTTTTATCTAGCAACAAGGAAAAATGCATCAAATAATTGATATATAAGAAAATTGAAGGTTCCTCATTTCATTTTTTTGGAAATGAAAACTCAAATGCACATCATCAATGAGTTCTATAAAACTAAAAACTGCAAGTTATCACTAGATTTTATGAATCCTTATACTAAATATTTTACTAGTTTTGATCTACAATATATTCTCTTTATTTGTATTTTTTTGTGGCACCCAATTTTGCATCTATCTATGTTTATGTCCTTTAAATTATTATATTTATTTCATCCAATTGTGCATCATCAATTATATAGATATGGTAGAAACACCATCTTTCACCAGTATTTCCTCCTCTATCTTGGTATCTCCCTTTGTATCAATACATGAAAATCAATAGTAGGGAAATCATTATGTATAACCAAATTGGATAAAAGAAGATGACACAAGATAATTGAACAAAAAGAATTTCTAAACTCATCTAAAAAACCTAAATAGTGATAATTAGTTGAGAAGGCGGGGATAGCTCAAACACCCCACAAACACACAAAAATTGGTAAAAATTACGAATATTATAATAAATAGAATCATATTAGTTAACAATAACTATTTTTGGATTATGATAGATCTAACAAGTACGATGAATATACACATAAAACATACATTAACTAAATAAGTTTATATGCGAGGAACATATAATGTAGAAATATCTATCTAAAATAATATTTTCTAAATTTTCTAACACATATCTAACATAGAATTAGAATATTCTTCATAACAATCAAATAATTCATAAAGAAATAAACATATTGATAGTAAAAATAAAAATGTATTGAATTTGATTACCTAAATAAAAAGTTGAAAGTTTTTTAACTAACTTTATTCCTAGATAAGATTAATAACACAAAAATACTATCCAAAATATATAAATCAACAAGTATAAATGGTCTTATCTAAATTGGTTTCACCTATATAAACTATGCAAGCTTATTTTTCCTATTAAAAAAAGTGCTATGTTTTTATTAAACGAAATATTAAAAATGGGATTTAATTATAAACAAAGAAAAACCTAGAATGAGAGTTGAGAAATAGATATCTTGAATCATGTGATAGGAATCTAGAATATGAATCAATAGAAGATAATAAAAATTAAATCATGTTTCCTAGATGGTAGCATGACTACATTAAGACCTCTATATGACTACATAGATTTTTGTCAAGTACATAAAAAATACCAGTTTATACAAAAAATTGAAAGTCTATAAAATAAGAATAAAATACACAACCAATAACAAGAAACTAAATAGTAGAATAACACATAAATTTTGTAAAATAAATTCAATGATATAAAATGGTCATAATGTTATTTAAACTGAGCTCTAAGATAATATAATTATGATAGATAGGAAAAGACACAAAACTTTCATATGAAGAGATTTCCAAGAATACATGTAGCTAGTTCCACAAAGGGAAAGGGGTGAATTTTGGTTATCTTACCAATATTGTCAAATCTCTAATTTGGTATTTTTACCTCCACAAATAATCAAATAAAAATACATTAGATTAATATGGTTGTGCTCTTATCCTATGTGCGTCTATAACTAAGATGAGTACAACATAAAAATAAATATATAATCTATAGCAATAAGTGTATCCCTTAGATATATGAAAAAAGAAAATTTGAGAAGATGGATCAACAAGAATTTCCAAGAGAGATATGAATCTACAAAAGAAATATGAAAATTTGTGATTATGATATTTTCTTAGGTAGCTTCCTCAATGAATATAGCCATCTAAATATGTCATCTTCTTCTACATCTCTTTCTTTTGCTATAGATTCTTATCATAATCTTAATCTATATTCATATTCAAAGATATATGCACTATCTAGCCCTCCATGATGTATAAAATGTTAATTCTTCTTGTTGGGAGTCAAAGATTTCATTACATTCTACATGAACCAATTTGAGATTAAACAAAATTTTAAAAGCACCAAAGAGTCATTTTGAATCTCAAACACCGCAAAGTTTATTTTTCCTTTAAACCCAATAAGTTCAAGACCTTTATATTAGATACCATGTGCTAATGAGAATTTTGGATCTTCTCCCTCATCTAGTACTATATCATAGGGAGTATCATGTAAATTTGGTTTCCCAAGCTCCTCCCAATTTATTTTAAGGATAATTTTAACATCTACTCCCAAGTTTATTAATATATTTTTCATCCATAAAAATGAGTTCTATATGATTGTGCCCATTTAAAAATATTAAGATGTTAAAGAGATGCATTTTGTTGTAATTATCATGTTCTTAGAATTAATGTCTATTCTAACATGTTCCAAGCCAAAAATTAAATTATGAGTGTTGAAATTTATATATATATTTGTTGTTTTATAACTTGAAAATTAGATTTTGTTTAGTATTAATAGATAGGGATTGAAGGTTGAGACACAAATCCTAACGATCTCTCGTAATGGGATACCTTATCTAGAAGAAAAATAAAATATTTAAATTTACTAGATCTTGACTATCTACTTAGGTACAAAGAGGCTCATAGACTTACCACACTATCTAAGATTTTTGTCCCGGTTTTCTATCTTTTTTAAAGTTTTTTTTCCTGTTTTCTTTATTTCTAGATTAGAGTTTTTTTTTGTTTGTGCTACTAATCTGTTTGTTTTAGCATGTGTCCAGCTGGAATTAGCTAAATGTTATTTTAATTGTTTTTTTTCTTTACAACTTGCATTTTACACGCATTGGTTAAAAAAGAACAGACATGCAAATGCATATGGGTTAAAAAGGACAACACACTTTATTTTTCATTGGGTTTAAAATTAACTCTTAGATAGAAAACACTACAAACGGTTAAAATTAACCTTTTTGCTTGAAAAACACTAAAAATGGATAATATGAACCTTGTGCATTCTTTGTTTGTTCACATTTTGATTTTGTTTTAAAAAGAACACCATGCGAGTGTGATTTGAAATATTCATGTGCTCTTTCTTTGTTTTTAAACAAAGATCAATTGAACTATGAATATTTTGGTTCGCTTTTGTTAAGCCTTAGATCTTGGGCCTGCTTTGGTGGAAAAAATTACTCACCCCAAAGTGACTCAAACTGGGAACGTGCTAAAGCCAAGTGATGCCCAATCGGTATATAAATTTGAATGTTAAGGAAAGCTTAGCATTACAGAACTTCCTACGGACAAGCAATTGACTCCCCAGTACCCTTGTGGTGCATCGAAACCTGCAGAACCTAACCTCTGCAGACTGGGATGATAATGCCTCTCGCATGGCCTTCTGAACGAGTGCTCGAAATAAATCCTTTATTTTATAAAACCACAAACCTTCTATTCTTTGGTGCAACAACGGTAATTGCTAAGGCACCCTCACCTATGCAGTTCTTAGTAGAAATGATCAATCTGTCATAGGAGTTTCATGGAGATTGGAAGCTTGGTTGCCCTGAGAAGTGAGTGCAATGTAAGGGGGAGCCTGTGGGGCTAAGCTTCTGAAATTCATTCGCTAAGGATATGCGGTTCATGGGATCCATAAGAATACTGTCCTTGCAGCCTTAGGATTTTTTTTTTGTAAATGTCTTCTATGTGGTTGATTTTCATTCTTTACAACACCACGTGTTTGCCAACTATTTTCAAACAACATGAACAAATGAACATCATCCTCCAAATCTGAATCAATACAATCAAACTATCAAGAGTCCCCTAACACCACCCATGACACTAAGTCACAAAAACCTTCCATTAGTCATACCCACCCTAACCTTGACAATGGAAACCAACCATCCACATCATATCCTAGTCCTTCATTCATGTCATATCCTAGTCCTCCAATCATGTCATATCCTAATCCTCCATCCACGTCATATCCTAGTCCTCCATCCACGTCATATCCTTGCATCGTAGCCAAATTTGGACCTAGAGTTGTATTTGACCTCTTGCATTCTTAACTTATCACATCATATCATACCATTTTCATATATGTCATCTTAGAATCATATCCTTTCCATTGCATCCTAGTCCTTAAATATTCCTACTCTTGCATACATAGAATATATCATTTCACCTAGGTCTTGCATGTACACCCCTTGCATATATATCAAGATCATATAGTGCCTAAGTTCCAAGTTGCATACATTCCATGAATTTAGTCCTTTGCATAGTCATCATTGATCAAATAGAACCCTTAGCTCTTGCATGAGTTCCACTACTCTTCATAGGTCTCAAAACCAATCCATTTTTTATCTATCGCCCACATCACTTAAGGTTTATCATGGACTTTCAAGTTAGGGAAAATACCATTATCCTTGCGTGTCTAGGGAAATCCTTTTGGAGTCCATCATCTCTTGCATACCCTCTCTTGATCATTGTTCCCTTGTGTTTATCCATCATAACACAAGTCAAGCCTTGCATCGTAACCTAGAGTTGCATTTGACCTCTTGCATTTTTAGCTTATCACATCATATATCATACCATTTTCATATATCCCATCTTAGAATCATATCCTTTTCATTGTATCCTAGTCCTTACATATTCCTACTTTTGCATACATAGATCATATCACATAGTCCGTGTATACATATATATCATTTCACCTAGGTCTTGCATGTACAACCCCTTGCATATATATCAAGATCATATCGTGCCTAAACTTTCCAATTTGCATACATTCCATGAATTTAGTCATTTGCATAGTCATCATTGATCAAATAGAACCCTTAGCTCTTGCACAAGTTCCACTACTCTTCATAGGTCTCAAAACCAATCCATTTTTTATCTATCACCCACATCACTTAAGGTTTATCATGGAATTTCAAGTTAGGGAAAATACCATTATCCTTGCGTGTCTAGGGAAATCCTTTTGGAGTCCATCATCTCCTGCATACCCTATCTTGATCATTGTTCCCTTGTGTTTATCCATCATAACACAAGTCAAGCCTTGCATCGTAACCAAATTTGGACCTAGAGTTGCATTTGACCTCTTGAATTCTTAGCTTATCACATCATATATCATACCATTTTCATATATCCCATCTTACAATCATATCCTTTTCATTGCATCCTAGTCCTTACATATTCCTCCTTTTGCATACATAGATCATATCACATAGTCTGTGTATACATATATATCATTTCACCTAGGTCTTGCATGTACAACCCCTTGCATATATATCAAGATCATATCATGCCTAAAATTTCCAAGTTGCATACATTCCATGAATTTAGTCATTTGCATAGTCATCATTGATCAAATAGAACCCTTAGCTCTTGCACGAGTTCCACTACTCTTCATAGGTCTCAAAACCAATCCATTTTTTATCTATCGCCCACATCACTTAAGGTTTATCATGGACTTTCAAGTTAGGAAAATACCATTATCCTTGTGTGTCTAGGGAAATCCTTTTGGAGTCCATCATCTCCTGTATACCCTCTCTTGATCAATGTTCCCTTGTGTTTATCCATCATAACACAAGTCAAGCCTTGCATCGTAACCGAATTTGGACCTAGAGTTGCATTTGACCTCTTGCATTCTTAGCTTATCACATCATATATCATACCATTTTCATATATCCCATCTTAGAATCATATCCTTTTCAAATGCATTTTTTCCATGGAATTCTTAAGTTCAAGAATCTTTAATTTCATTTGATTTCATATGTTCAACTCCACTTATATATCATCATCTCTCACTTTCTTTGCACAATATTTTGTGACATGTACAAATGGCTCAACAAGTAGGAAGTTCTCAAGCAGAAGTCAAGCCCAATCTAGATATTGGACCAAATGAATCAGTTGAAGAACACATGGACCTTGAAGATAGGGAGGAGGCCCAAGTTCAAACAATGCATGTTGGAGAGGGGTCAGGATCACTTCCTTCTACACTAATGGATGAGCATATAAAAGTAGCTGAAATAGTGGGGAAACAAATTTCTTATAGAAATTTAGATCATTTACTTGAAATGGATATGGAGAAACTGAAATGTTATGCCGACCAACCTAAAAATAAAAGTAAGGGGTCAATAACTAAATCTGTAAATAGAATAATCCATGATCATTTCAATCATCTTGAAACACTTGAAAAAACCCAATTGTTATCACGTTTACTTCTTCGTGATGAGCTGAAAGAGTCATTACAATTGATGGGTGTATATTCTGCATCGAATAAGAGGAAACACATGAGACTGCAAAAAGATATTGTTGAAAATGTTAAAAAAGGTTAGATTCCATTGAGAAAAGATCTCGATCAGTGGATAAGGCCATTGCAAGAAAGGTGATTTTGACATTTGTTTTAAATAAAGAAATATCCAGAAAAAGAAAAATGTCAGCACTTTCCACTGAATTTGGTTATAGTAGAACCACACTAATAAAATATGAGAAAAGGAGAAAGGTATTAGATGATAGTTCTGAAGGAAATTGGACAATTATGTGTAGAGCTCCTCGTTTTGACAGGATTGAAGATGCTGTTAGGAACTTGATCTCAAGTTTTTGGAATGATCAGACCCGTCCGTCATCAAATACTAGAGATGTTATGAGGTGCAGGATTGGACCTGGTATTTATGAAACATGTGGAAATTTGGCTAACTTTCCTTCAACAAATGACAATGTTGACCTAACAAAGACAGTAAATTGAAAAAGTTACAAGTATGTAAAGTTTCAAACAAATTTTGGGAAAGAATCCACAAGGTTAGACTATGTAGAAGAGGAGATACCTATTGGGAAATTTATGGAAGATTTTGAAAAATTGATACAACCATACATACAACATTCCTTTTATGCTAAGTGGCAAGCACATCAGTTTAAAACATTAAGAGATACTTTCCCACTTGGAACAGTTCTATTAGTAGTTGACTTTGCCAAAAATTACTCTTTTGTACATCAAAAAGAGATTCAATCAGAATATTACTTTTCAAAACAAGTCACTATTATGGTTCATGTGTGTTATCGACATGCACAATTGGAATTAGATGGTGTTGAGAGTACAGATGAACAACGAGCCATCAAGAAAGAATATCACTTTTATATTAGTGATGATAAAGAGCATGACACACTTTTTGTACAACATTGTTTTACAAAATGTTTTTTTGAGAATTTGAGAAGCGTGGGTGTAAAATTTGAAAAAAAAAATTGTATGGTCAGATGGATGTGTGGCACAATACAAATCATTACAGCCATTTTATGCACTTTCTAGATATCATAAAATTTACAACATACCACATGTTTGGAGTTTCTTTGAGAGTGGGCATGGAAAGGGTGAACATCATGGTGCAGGAGCTTGCATCAAACGTGCTTTAAGAAAGCATCAAATGAGTTATTCAGAAGATCATATAGATGATGCACATGATGTTGTTGAATGGTGCAAGAAACACTTTGCATCAAATGAGGTCGACACATCTTCAAGAACAAACCGAAACATTCCACATAGAGTGTTTTGGGAGATATCAAGTATGTATAAATTACATTTAAAAAAAATAAATTTATTTAAATTTAAAATTTACACATGTATATATATATACACACATGTTCAAGTTCATATAAGTTTTTTGCAATTACATTTAATATCTAGGTGTGGATAGAAGATCAATGCATGGATGCAAGAGGGTAGAAAAAACAAGATCTTTGCATTGTGTTATGAGTTTAGATAGTCACCCTAGATGGACATTATACATGAGAGATTACTCTTGTTTCTGCACTGAGTGCATTGCGGGAAACTCTCATGCATGCAACAATGAAGAACTTGAATATGTTAGTAAATGGGATATGGTGCCACTATTTGTTTCAGACACATACAATGAAAATGAGGATGAAAGATTTCAAGACATTCCTTTGATTTCAATTGATTATGACCATATTTCAGGATTGGTTAGAAAAGGTACATGTGTAAGTTTTCAATAATTTAAATATTATATAAATTTAATGATCTTTAACTTGTGTAGAGACAATTCTATTTTTATTAGAATTTTATTGTGTAAATTTGGTGTACAGGAGATGTTTTTGCAGTTATAGTAGAGCCTGGAAACATAGAAGGTGTTAGCTATTATTTACTGCGTTGCACAAAAGAGAGGAATAAGCTAACATGGCCTGAAACAAATGATGGAATGTTATTTCCCACAGGTGAGTTTGAATTTCAAATTATATATATACATTGTGTACATGTGTACATTACATTAAAAACATTAAATATATATTGTACAAACCTTGAGCACGCAAATGTTGTACACATGCACATGTATTACCTCAGGTTCATGTTTATTGTGCAAGTTATGTTGTTGTGCAAGGGATATATCTTAAACAAGTCAAATTTGTTCAACATGGGATTCATTTTGTGGACTATCAAGTTGATAAAAAGGTATATCAATATAGTCACCTTATAATTGCTACCGCCCTACATCTTCATGTAATTCCACATGCACGTGGACCAAAAAAATGGAGACTAGATAGTGATGACCATCAAAAAAATTTACATATTATTCAAGAGCGGGTTGAACTAGAATGTTTGAGTTAGATTATATCCATGACTTTCAAGTTCACTTGTACATGTACATACATGTTCAAGACGAGAACTTATAGTAACTTGTTTGAACTCTAGATTGATTTAGTTACTTAGAATATATGTTGATGACAAGTGTTTTAAATTTGGTTGGACACAAATTAGGGGTTGAGATACATTGAGAACCTTAAATTGAGTAGATATTTCCAATTATATATTTGTTCCATGGAATTCAAGTACTTTTTATGTAAATAATGTGCAAACCTTGTCATAAAAAAATTCATTGGAAGAGTGATGGTGGGAGTAGAAGAAATTTTAGTGTTAGTTTCAATGATCCCCCAAATCTAGCATCTCAACAAAAAAGACAATTGGCACACAAGGAGATGTTACATGACTACATCTCAAGATGTTTCTTCTCCTATATATCCAAGAAAAATCATTGATTCATTAGTCCATGTCTTCTATATATATAAAGTGAATGTTGTCTCAATCTTCTTTTTTGTTGTAGAAAAAGAAACCTAACATATTAAAATTTGTGTCTTGTAGAATGTTGTACCAAACAAAAAATCCCAAAAGTGTATTGTAGAATGTTTATGCTTCATGTTGGTTGGTGAATAGTGAAAATGTGCACAATTCTCCTCATTATGCACGTATTTACTTGTTGGTTGAATATATGGTTGCCCCATAAGTATTAGAGAGTGCATATGTATAAGAATATGTCATATACATTTATGCTTAAATTAAATTGAGGAATACAATGATTTGATTGGTTAACTTATGGTTGTATCAAGGAAGCATTAAGTCATATTTTTCTTTAGGATTAACACCTTTTTTTCCAAAGTTATATTTGTACCTTTATTGGTTTGAGATCTTTTGGCAGTAGGATTTTGTACCATCCATAGATGTATTCATGTATAGTTGTGTACAACATTTATTTCATGATTTTAGGGTTACTTGGTTACATACATATCTAAGTTGAAATATTCCAATTTTTGCATTGAGAATATGTGGTTACATCTTTCTTTACAATAGGTCTTGATGCATATCTTCTATCTTCTCTTTGTGTCTATTGGTTGTCCCATCTTAGACCCATTAAGAAAATAAAATGTCTTATTGAATGCTAGGGATTCCTCTTGTTTATTATTTTATTATAAGTTATTACATGCATTGGATACATTTTAACCTCAATCCTACATAATTTGGTGCATAAAATCTACATGTATATTAAGATAAAGTTGATCTTCACATTTCAACATAACTAAGTATTCAAAAACAATCAATCACATTTTTCACCTAATTTTACTTTTCTTAAATCATTTTCTTCATTCCTCCTCTTCTTTTCTTCCATCATCTTCTATATTTCATATGGAATTTTCCTCATAATTCTTCTTTTGAGAGCTAACTTGTGTATTTTTTACACAAATAATCTCTTCAATCCAATCATCATCAACCACCTAATAGAGGCATATCATTATTTTTTTCATCTCTTTTAATCCGTTCTTCTTAAGTTCTTTTTTTTTAAAGAATGTTATTTTGAACATCATCTTGTAAGACACTAAAATAATTTTGTCAAACCACTATTATTATTTTATCATATACCATAATTAAGATCCATTATTATTCATTATCATCCATTAATACTTTATTACAATTTAGTGAATTAATTCCTATTATTGTGCTTCATTGATGCATTTTATAATCATTATTGTACATATTTAAATGCTTATATGAGTATATGGTTCTATTTTTATATACATAGAAAGAAAACATCCAAGATCATATATATCCAAGGCATGCGTGTGCAAAATATTTATTGTGATCAACATGTGAATGAACTTAATTATAAAGTGGCATTCATTTCCTAAAATTCTACTCTAGAGAGATCAAATGTATACATATATAATATAAGCGTATGTATACATATATCATATAAACATGTAAACATATCAATATTGATCAATGTATAAACATGTAACATGTTATAAGCAAAGTTCCAAATGTATGTATATCATAAAAGCAAATGTAAGTTAGAGATCATTGAATGTGGAATACTAAAGATCATCATATAAGGAAATGTCGAATACTAAAAATCATCATATATAGCAAATGTAAGTTAGAGATAATCAAATGTCAAATACTAGAAAGATCATCATATAAGCAAATACATCTAATATGCAGGGCCTAATATGAATGTCGACTCCTAGTCGAACGACCATCTGAATGAGAACGGTCCTGCTCTGATGGATGTGCTGAGCCCTGCAAATAAAATGGTGTACAAAATGTGTTAAATACATATAATTTATATTAAATATGTATCTAGATCTATGCATGTACATATTCATGTACATATACACATGTATATATAAAAATTTAAAACTCACATGTCCACTAGCATTAGATTCATCCATAGAGTCACGTCGATGTGCACGATCTGGAACAAGGCTAGGAGTGACATTAGGTATGTCCACCTACAAATATATAAATTCATATATATCAGTACATGAATATCTAGTTAAATTAAAACTAAAATTCAAAAATAATTATAAAGGAATTGAAACATGCACATGCACATGCACACATACATGCACATCATCTAATATCGGATGACCTGAGTCCTCTGAAACGGCCGCCTCCACCATATCAACTATACGATCAAGCGATGAATCAATATCTGCATCCCTCTGATCTATCTCATGCCGTGCCATCAATGATGAGTGGAGAGGACTATGTAGGTGAGATGGCATCGATGATAACGAACTAGCACCAACCAACATCTCAGTAAAACCCATAGTCTGTGCAGCTATCGAATGATCAGATGGTGGATCCTGACGTGCACTAGTGCTGGGTTGAGAATGATGGGATCCTAGAAGTGAACACCCTCCATGTGCCAAAAAATCTCTAACATGCTCTATACTAATCCCATATTCTGATGCAATGAAAGCATATGCCTCCAAGAGTTCCTTAGCCAAACAAAGCAAAGTCCTACATGCCATATCTCCTATAAGTGCCTCAAGCTCTGCGGGAGTAGGGATGCCTGCTAATGTGAAAGGATCTATGGTGGTCCACTGTGCTGAAGATGGTGTGGGTTAGGGACACCTAGACATCAAATACTGACCTACACGATCAATAGATATCCTACTAGTGGTAGCTGTAATGTCACCTATAGTATCAATTGCTTCCTTTTGGGAAGCAACGACAACCTCATCTGCTATGGGGGCTAGAGTTGGGGTGAGAGCAGGAGACCTCTCACCAACCAATACCCTAAACACTAGGGCCAGTCTATCTACTCAATGATAAGTGGGTCTGTCAGGAATCCTACCACGCCCCTGACCAGCATATGGTGGAATGTCCAGGTAGTTGACTTTGAGGCCCAAATGGACCTCAGCATACAATTGCTGAACAAAATATAATGGAATCTGGTCATTGTTTGGGTATAGACCATGTGCTGTGAGAAATTGTGGGTAGATCAATGAGGCCATATCATGAACAACACATCTAGTGACCTGGTATCCCCTAACCTTACGTGTATTTTGATAAAATGGAAAACAATTGGTTTTTATCATTTCTTTGGTCACACTATCCTGTATTTGTTTAAGGGGAACCTCACCATGTATTTCTTCCCACATGCGGGAAAGAATAGTAGCTACTCTATCTGGAGAAAATGCACTTGTCCTCTCAAGTTCATCTCTTAGTTTTTCAAGACTATGCAATATTAACATGCATGGTTTAGAATATATCCCGGCGTTTACATTTTGCACTAATGAGTCTTTCAATTTATTAATCTCATTATTGGTATTTTCAAACAAAGATTCTGAAGGTGGAGCACCTACATTATCCATGTTATGTATGTATGTGTACCTAAAGGAGCAATGAGACCTTAGTTTAAATAATATATCTAGATATAAGGAATAGAAATCTAAAACAGTTCTAATAATTCATCTACTCATCAATAATATTTCCATACCATTAGTTCACAAAACATCTTCAACATCTATCATAGTTTTTAATTTAATCAAAACATTCACATTACTAGATTGCACAAAAAACATAATCTAAAACAATTATAAAATTTAAATTTACAAGTGTGCGTGTGCACTCTAGAACAAAATGTGTCATTAAAGACAATTTAAAAAACATTGATAAAGGTTGCATCTAAGATTTATTTCCTACAACTAGTAATAAAGGGAAAACATTATTACTTAACATTGAAAATAAAAATTTGTTGAACATGAAAGCGAAAATGTTGCAAAATGTTATGAAACACCTAGAGTGAAAAGGGTAACATCATAGAAAAATAAGAATTCAAATTTAGAAATATTTTTGAATAATGTAGAAATGAACCCCATGATATTAAAATTATACTCCATGATCCAATTGTTGATAATATTAATAAAATTGATAACACACATAAAAAAATGAAATTCATGTATCTCCAAGTTACATAAGAAGAGAGAGGACCTTTCCGAATTAGAATACTAACCAAATTTTACAAGAGTGTGGTATAATTAAAATACCAAATTTATCTAAGGACTTATTAGATTTATTTTAATGTGTTAGATACAATGATTGTAATTTCTATAAAAATCACGTTTAAATGAGAAGTGTTTATAATGCGGTGGGTTATCAAAGTTTATATCATGTACCCATTCTGGAAGAAAAATGATCTCGGAAATAAAATGTTTGAGAAAAAGAGATATGAGATAGTAAAATACAATTTGAAGAGTGGAGGTGAAGATTCTAGATGTGAGTTGGTCACAAGAGAAGCACTGCTAATTTTATTTATGATTTTAAGAATATTTTTTATAAGTATGCAATACATAGCCCCTATTCTTGATGGTTAGATCAACAAGTCAAGGTGTGCAAGGATTTTTCCTAATTGGAACTATTATAGATTTATAGTCAATTTTATATAAAATTACACATTGCAGCCACAAAAAGAAGTTGAATCATATTAATATTACAATTCTATTCAAATAAACTATTATTGTTCACATCACATATAGGTGTGCCCCTAATAGTAAAAAACAAAATAAGAAGATAGTTAGGGAGCACAATTTTTACATGTTACTGACGATCAATATCATTCGTCATAGTATGTACAATATTGTTTTCAATAATTTTTTGAGTTATTACAAGAAAACATTGGTATTATAAAGGTTCAAAAAATCAATATTTGATCAAATAATTATACTAATTAACTCAATTTAATGCTTGTGTATTCATATTGGTTTAGTAGAATACATGCAGAGAAGGTTATACCTTGTATTTGGATTTTTTTAAAAGGTGGGCTACCTTCTTCATGTGGAGGAATTGTGTGAATAATGTCATTATGTGGTTCATTGTACGAAGTTTTCTCTTGATGAGGAATAAATAAATACTTAGTAGAATAGTAACTAATATAATCTACAAAGTGCATAGTGTGATGTTTTGAAGTTCAATATATTGTACATAAGATTTAGTGGCATGATAGGAGGTGAAGGGATAGAGAGATTTGGAAATGCTAGAGGAATTTTATTGTTAAGTTGTACTATAGCAAGATCCACAAGAATAGGACCCTAGTTGGCAATCTTGTGATCCTCATAGCTTAAGTACATTAATTCATTTATTGAGCTATTGAAGATATCTAGTTCTTCTTTTTTTTGATAGTTGTAGCAAAGTTTATTGATTATCTCTATGTTATGGTTCTATTTTTCTCTCTTTCAATGATTTTGATTATGTAAGAACAAAAAATGATTAGAATAAATTCATTAAGACTACTAATCTGGATAATTTCACATATGCTCCACATATGCTTGCAACATATGCTTCTATAGAAATGGCGACTTTATATATTTTGAAATGTGTTTACTCTATATAATGATGTATGAGTCATTTTCTTAATCTTGGGGGTGTAGTGTATGAGAGTCTAGAATTGGATCCAAGATGGAGATTTTGTGTGATGAGAAGTGCCTTAGATCCTATCATCACTTGAGGTCCACTAAAAGAATGTTCTTAGTTTGAACACTATTTTTCTCTCTTTACAAAACCAAAATATATTGGGAATCATGAAAGAAGTGGTGAGTACACTAGAATATCAATCAAGAGAGGCAAGCACATCAATCCCACAATAGTAAGTATGCTCAAAATTTGACTCATAGAATATGATGTCATTATAGATTTCATTATCTAAAGTTTTCTCTTTATGAGGAATAAATAGAGAATAATTGGAATAACTTGCCTAATGTAATGTACAAAGTACAGATAACTTGATGTTTTGAAGACATGGATATCTTAAAATTTTAATTGAATTATTTTTTGTAGAGGATGTGGTGTTGGGTATTTTTCTTGCAACCATCTAGATATTAAGGAAATCTACCATAATGTCCCAGTCTAGGAATAATGTAGGCAATGGGGAAGTAGCCTATATATTTAGACTAAGGGGGAGAAAAATTAGAGTAGATAGAATGACTTGGATAAAGCCTCCTCTTCTTTGAGCCTTACTAAGTTTGGAAGTTTATTTCCTATAGATCTTAAATATAGTCCAACACAACTAATTTAGTATATAAGAGGTCTCTAATTTGGTAGTTAGTTCAAATGATGTGAAGTTCTAGATATAAGCAAGCTACTCATCCCTATATATATATATATTATATTGTGTTTATCATAATAATAATTTACCTAATATTTATATAGTATCATATAAAATCCTATACAAATACTATGTATTGAATAACACTCTCTAGGGATTTAATAGCTTTATATTACTAAATTTATGGATGATGGAATAAAACCTACTTCACTAGATAATATGACACTAACATACATATTTTTATTTTCTTTCTAAATGAATAGAATGTCCAACCCTCAACTATCAAATTTATCTTGAATACATGAAACCTTAATGAATTGAATAAAATACTAACATTCAAATCAGTCTAATGCACTTCGATTTATCATTTAGAGCTTACACTCTCAAATTCCCTTTTACCCCAATGATGCACCCTAATTGATAATCCACAATCAATTTAAATTCTCCACATTATTTTAGAAATTTTTCTCATCCTAGCATGAACTACATAGTGTAACATAATTTTATAGCACATATTAGATGCAAACTAATAAATAATTAATATAAAGAACAAAAAACACAAACTCAAAGATTCCATGAATCCATAAAAAAACTTAAATAAAAATGGAGGTCCATAATACACAATTATAATAAAATGTTACTTATATGACCTTAATAAAGGACAAATCATCGAGATGTTGAGATTAATGTATCTATATGACCTTAATTTTTTTATAAAAATATAAACTTGGCCAAATGTTTGACTCTAAAAGATAGGAAAAGTATTCAACTAGGTGTTGAGGTTTGTGGGAGTATGAAATAATATACTAGGGAAAAATAAGGTCGAATCCTCTAGCTTTATATATTTTTCTTTTTTGGAGAATGAAAAAATGATGTTAGTAGGTATGTCTCAATAGGTAGTTACTCTAAAAATTGATGATGTTAGCATCATATAAAGATGGCATTATCATGATTTTGACATTGTGAAATAAAAGATGGATAAAAATTTAGACGCATGGAATCAATTCTAGAACTCTAAAACACAAGATTTTTTTTTACTAGTAGAGGATGAAGATAATAGGGGTTAGAAAGGGATGGTACTTAAGGATTGGAAAGACTAAATTCCCAATACTACAAGGAGTAAATACAAATAATAAGATTGTGAAGTTGTTGGGGAATGATTGAAATGACATGATGGTTGAGAGATGAAAACATTGGTGCTAAAATACTTATAGACATTTGGATTAAAATGGATTAGGATTTTTAAGTTTAAAAGGGAGTGGTATGGTAAGATATAACCAAGTCTAAAATCCTATAAAATATAACACTTGAATACAATAGAGCTAAGAGGGGTCAAAGAATATGGAGACAAGAATGGTTTGAATGGAGGGTCAAGCCAAACACTCTAGAAATAGAAAATATTCTAGGTCACTAACAAACACTGAGGATTGGATTACTAGCATGACAACCACAATAAAATTGAAGTCCAATAGAATCCATACTTAGATAAATTTAACAAAGGTTGAAAGTGGATTATCAAGATTAGTTGAAAGATTATACTTTGAGGATGAAGCCCAATAGACCAATGGAAAAAGAAAAATGGAGATGGTAGAGATGAATTATTGGTATGAAAATCCATCAAAATAAAAATATGGTAATTGATAGAAATTCATGAAAATGACCAACACAACTTCGCACACAGGATATTTTTTTAATTTTTAGAAATTGAAGCATCTTGAACTTGTGAATGAATTTGTTGAAAGTGCTTTAAAATTTTTCAAACAAATGCAATTGAAACCACGAATTTTGCAACAAATATGAGCAAATATGAGGTATGGAAAACCTTTGATGATGTGTTGGAGGGTTCACTCGAAGGTGAAGGTGAAGGTAACTGTTTGCTTTGTACGCTTTGTCTTTGCATGCACCCTGTTCAGCACACACACTATTTGTCAGACGCACTATTCTCTGCTCGGTGAAAATGATAGGGATGAGGGTTTGTTTTTTGTTTTAATATGTGTTAAGGGGGTTCGGTCGAACTATGGTTCGACCGAACCCCTTTATTTTATTATTAAATTACATAATTCAATGGGGTTCGGCCGAACCATACATAAAGGTTCGGTCGAACACTTGGGTTCGGCCGAACCCCTTCACTTTGTGAAAAAGGGAAAATCAAGTTTTCCCTTCCTCCACAAAAGTGTTCACCACTTATGTGGGTTCACCCTATAGTTATTTGAAATAATTTACAATACATATGATTAAATAATTGTGCTCCACCAAAAAGGGGCATGTGATTTTGGGTTGACATTTTTGTCACATGTTGGTGCCTTGAAAAATGAGTTATTAGTTGTCAAATGATGGCACTTAGTTGTATATTATGGAAGATGTATTTTTAAGGATAATATAACAAATTCTATGACAACTATAAGGGTTAGAAATATGCAAGGTTCTTTGGAAATGATGACTACCTATAAGATGTGTAAGAGAATATGTGTGCCCAACTTGGATGTTCAATTATGATCTAGATTATGATAAGTTATAAGAGACTACTTTTAGCATGTAGGGACTGTATGAATTTTTACCATTCTATTTAGGAACCCTATTTGAGCCCATGGTAATACTTTATGGTGGTATTTTGGGCCTCCATAAGTCTATATATTAAGGGCTACTTTGGAGTGTGGGATTTTTTTCTAAAAAGAGTTTCCCCCACATAAATCACTACGATGTGGTATATTGCATATTTTAGTTATACGTGTCTTTTTACATTATTTTGGTAGAAAATTAAAATTAGTTTTAGAAGATTTGCAATTCTATTCTCAAGGTTTAGTGTAGGAAGTTGTTTTCGTAGCCTTAACTTTTTTATAGTAAATAGAGGATATCTAAAGCTACAATCATTTTACAGGTGTCCCTAATTGCAAACTTTTTAGGGAGGTCTAGAAGACCTCAAAACATTCTAGGAGCCAAAATTCATTGGTGAGAGTTAAGAAGCATGCCATAATTATTTGACTCTTCTAGAGAGAAATAATAATTTTGCATAAACTCATCTCAAGAAAAGCTACCTAGCTTAATGTTAAGAATTCACTTTTTTTTTTTAACAAATTCCCCTTCCTCCAAATGCTCTTATAGACTATTACAATGATGTAGGTCCATGGAAGGAGGAGAAGAATGAATATTTGTATTTGATTGTTAAGATTCTCTCAAAATGAACACAATACTAAACAAGAGATGCATTTGCATCACGTTTTGCCCATTATGGGGTGTGCTTGGTTGTTTTAAACATTTAGTTAATAGAAGCAACTAGGGGTGTAATGTGATTTTTTGTTGTTGTATAATGTTATTATTATAGTTGATTAATGTTGCAAAAATAAAAAATAAAAATTCATATGAGTGTGCTTGGTTGTTTTAAACATTTAGTTAATAGAAGTAGGTAGAGGTGTAATACGATTGTTTGTTGTTGTATAATATTATTATTATGGTTAATTAATATTGCAAAAATTAAACATATTCAATTAAAAATATATATATTATTATAATAACTCCATATTTATATTTATGTGATAATGTGATATATATGTAATTTATGTCTTGCTAATTTTTATTATTGCATGTATATTTTTAAAAATCTCTACCTTAATATTTAATGGGTAGATTTTATTGAAATATTAATTGTAGATAGATAAATTTTACTTTGATATTTATTATAGATAGATAAATTTTATTGTGATATTTAATACACATTGGTAAACAAATATAAAATATGCATTGAGTGTACTCACATTTATTTAATAAGCTTTGAAAATCTTACCAATTATTAAATAAAATATGTAAAATACTACCTCTAAGTGAACAATGTAATTATATTATGATGTATGTAATAGTGTTCATGTCATTCAAATCATTAATAGGTTTGAATTTTGATTCAATAAATTAAATGCATTACATTGCACATAGTTTAAAAAGAAAAATCCTAATTTTTACACTTATTATTAGCAACATGAATCAATAAAAAGAAACATAAAAATATTTTAACAATTTTAAAAATAGACTATATTAAATTATTGGTCAAGTTTTTAATTATAGATGTTCAATAATTAAACTGTAAGTATTAATTAAAAAAATTACATTGAATGAATACATTAATATTTTACCAAAACTAATAAAAATACAAATTTACAATATTCAATCTTCAAACTCGAAAATGTCATAGGCGCCTACCTTTTCTCACTCATCGTTTTTAATGATGTACTCTCTATTATTCCAAAACAGACATTTACGCCGCATTCATTGGCTCTGTGTCTTCTCTATTATTCCAAAACAAACATTTACGCCGCACTCCTGGCTTTGTGTCTCTATCTTCTCTTTCTGCTCTACAATTTCACTGCCTACCTACCCACTCCGACACCACTGAATATATCTGACGTATATGTCAGAAAACTCTGGACGTTTCCTTTAGTTTCACAGCATGTAATCAAAAGCATGTTTCGCATTGGTTTCTTTCTTCAAATTATTTGTAGATTCAAAAACAGACTGTCTGATATGATGGACTATAAAAACATATTTCCTTTTTTTTTTAAAACATTTTTAAAAAAAATTCAAATTACCTAATACAATAATTTGATTAGAATTGTCATTCCACAAAAGACCACTGACTTTTTCCAATGACTAATTGAGTTTTTAGTCAAAACTTTGACACTAAGATATTAGAACAGCATTATAAAAATATATATTCAAGCTTTGTGTCTCTATCTTTTCTTTCTGCTCTACAATTTCACTGCCTACCTACCCACTCTGAAACCACTGAATATATATCTCCGAAACCACTGAATATATCTGACATATATGTCAGAAAACTCTGGACGTTTTCTTTAGTTTTACACCATGTAATCAAAAGCACGTTTTGGGCTGCTTCTTTTTTAATTTATTTGTAGATTCAAAAACAGACTGTTTGATATAGTGGACTATAAAAAGATCTTTCTTTTCCTTTTTCAAATATTTCGAAAAAACTTTCAAAATACCTAATACAATAATTTGATGAAAGACCACTGACTTTTTTCAATGACTAATTGAGTTTTTAGTCAAAACTTTGACACTAAGATATTAGAACAGCATTATAAAAATATATATTTTAGGCTTCTATTCCACTAGAGATGGCGAAAAGAAAAAGAAGCACTGTATCGTGCGCGGCCTGTAGGATGCAACGCAAAAAATGTGCAGAAGATTGTATTTTGGCCCCTTACTTTCCTGCAGATGATCCCGACAAGTTCGCAGTCGTGCAGAGAGTGTACGGAACCCGTAATATCATCAAACTGCTTCAAGTAATTTTTAACTATACCCCAGTTTTTATTTTCTGTTGAAATGACTTTTAATTTTGCAATCATATGTTCTTGCTGTCGAGCGCTATCATGTATTGTTTGCTCACTCTTTCTTTTCTTTTTTATGATTCACGTTATTTAGGATAGATAGATATCTGAAATTGATTATTTTAGTTTGATCTGTATTTTCATCTCATTTTCTTTTTTCTAATGATGGATCATTGAGTGTGATAGATAGATATCTGAAATTGATTATTTTAGTTTGATCTGTATTTTCATCTCATTTTCTTTTTTCTGATGATGGATCATTGAATGTGATCTCAAATGTGAACAGAAAACTACACACAATTGAATTCAAAAACTAAGCATTCTAACTTTATGGACTGTGAAAAACTGATACCAACTACATATCTTTATATTAAGATGTAATATATGTAGAATGATATCTTAAATATATCTAAAAGATGCGAACAAAATGTCAGTCTCCAACAATGGTCACAAGGATTGTCAAATTGCTTTAATGAGAAATGAGTTGTTCAACACTAGAATATGTAATGCTGGATTATAAATAGATTGAAAGTATATGAATGTCAGCATGTCTAGCAATATTCTAAAGATTTTTAATTTAGGAGTCTTAAATTAGATGTCATGATTTATCCATGTTAAATGTATGGAATAAGGCTGTGGTCTTTATAAAGAATTGTCTTTGGCTCTAAGAAAATTCACCATAGCAATTTGTCCGAAAATTCACCACCAGCAATTCACGGAGGAAAATTCATCGCCATGGCAAATTCACCTCATGGAAAATTCACCACTAACAATTCATGATGGTAAATTTTCCATAAGGTGAATTTGTCATGGCGGTGAATTTTCCCACGGTGAATTGTTGACAGTGAATTTTCCATAAATTGCTGAGGTGAATTTGTCTGCTGCCATTATTTTTGAGTTGTTTGAAACAGAGTCTATAATTGAGGAGAAGATGAATTAGAGTAATAGAAGACCTCTATATTGAAGTGTTATGATTTGTGCATTCCAAATGTATGGAAAGAAACTAGTCTAGTTTACTGTCTATTTTTAGTGACTGTGATGTCTATAAAAATATGTCTTTCTGCTGTTTGAAACACAATCTATAATTGATGAGAAGATGAATCAGAGTAATCAAAGACTTCTATATTGAGGCGTCATGATTTGTTTATGCTAGATGCATGAAAAAAAAAAAAAGTCTAGTTTACTATTTATTTTTAGTGGTTGTTGTCTCTATAAAGAATTGTCCTTGTGCTATTTGAAACACAGTTTGTAATAAAGAAGACGGTAAATTAGAATAATCAAAGACCTCTATATTGAGACAACAACATGTAATATATATTGTCAAATTGAATAAAAGGAGAATTGTTAGTGAAAAGTGGTATCAGATCTAGATCAAGTTCGGAATCCCAAACATTCTATATAGTGACTTAAAGAGAGATGTTTGGTAATAAACCACAAGGCTGCTCATGCCGCTTTTATTAATAGATAGGATGGAGATCCGTGGCATTGAAAGCCTTCTCTATCGCAACTTCAAGGCTTAGGACCGAGGAAAAGAGTCGCAGCCAGCTGCACGACGTGCGCTTAAAAATTTCATCTAGTGATTGCAAGGATCGATGTTTTGTGATAGTTCTGTGATTAATGAATAGATCGAAAATTTCGTTTATGGTTCATATTTTATTGGATTGAAGATTTGCCGAACCCTTTTTCTCTTTATAGGAGGGTAATTATTACAAGGGGTAAAGGCCTATCTATGTAATTGGTTCCTACGTATATAACCGAGTAAGCATCTTAAAGGTGTTTATAGATAGTAGGGTTTAGCCTATAAATAATAGAGTTTAGGTGAAATGGGTCTATTTCAATATAATTTATCAAGATGAATAGGCTTTTTTTAATGTTGATTTGGTCTATTTTTAATCAGTTATATAGAATATAAAGAGATTTAGATAGGTCTGATGAACACTAATATGTCTATATAGTAGGGATGGGATGATCCTTATCTTATATATAACAAAATCAAAATTGTATAGATTCTCTTACACCCTTCTTCTAATTCGAGGCCCCATGCAAGCAACCCCTATTAAAGTATCTATTTAATAGGGTGAGGTTACTAGTCATCACCCTTATAGATATCTTAATTGGGAAAACTCTCATACACCATCGTTTCAACCAGTTATTTCCACTAACTCACATGTTAAGCTCTACCTACTTCCTACATCCTCTTTACTTCCTAACAATTTATCTTAATAATGAAATATAAAATGTGAGCAAAAATCATGATGCAAGAGAGATACCCATCAAAATAAATGGAGCAATAAAGGACGAGATAGCTCCTCTAGAAGTGATAGCACTTGTCCCACACCCCTAAAAGAGCTCAAAGATGAATAATGTGCTCTCTATGAAGGGTTTTACAAAGACATTAACAATTGACTTTCATGTTGGATAGTATTGAGGATGTATAATCTACTCCTAGATAAGTTTTCTAATGTAGTGAATAAGGATCTCAATATGCTTAGTTTGTTGATGGTGAACTATAATCTTGGAGATCATAATTAAATATTGATTATCATAATAGATGAGTGATGGTAATCAATAGGTGATGACAATTTTTTTAGGATATAGTGAATTTAAATATCCTCTATAAGGACATTCATAGCCCCCTATACCCCACCTCTATAAATCTAAGAGTAATAGCACACTAATTCTTGCTCAACAAATATTAGGACTAGATATGAGATGAAAGATATAGGTAGATGTAGACTTGTGATCATTATAATCACTAGCACAATTAGAATATTTATATCTAACATTTTTTTTAGATGAACCTACTACATAGTGTATCTTGTATTAATGTGCTGCATATGCATGATAAAATATATTATTGGCAACCTTCTAATAAAGATTATGAGTTTCTTGTATAAAGCAAGAGACTGTGCAAGAATATAGGAAATGTTGGGATGTGTGTGAGGTATATGAGATTCACCATAATTTGTTGAAAAAAGTTAGCATCAATAGAGGAGTCAAATAATGAGCCTGCAACTTCACTCTTGGTAGAAAGGGAGTCAACGTGGGTTTGAAAGAAGCCATTTTAAATTGTGAGATTAGGTCAAGAGTATACTTAGGTTGGGAAATAGTTATCTCAAAAACATCTAATTAATCTCAATCCCAAGGAAATAATGTAGTAATCCTAGGTTTGTTATAAAGACTATTCTCTATAGAGAAAACTATATAAAGCTTATCAAGTTTGGAGACACCCTTGGGATGATCAAGTCATCAACATACAAAAATAGAATTAGAAGCTTATCATCTTGCTATAAGCTATAGATAGTTAGAGTGGCATAAAGGGTGAAATCAATAAAAACAAGGAATCATTTTATTTTTTCATATGAAGTATAACAAGCATTTTGGAGTATATATATAGGTATTTCCTAAGCCTTCAAATAAAGGAAGAATATTTAATGAACCCCTATGGTTGTTTCATACACATTTCCTCCTAAAGATTTCCATGAAAAAGGCAGTCTTCACATTCATCTAATATACCAGTCAACAACGAGTAGCTATAATGGCTAGAGTGAGAGGGATGTAATTTATTTTGATGATAAGTGCAGATCTCTCAATGTAGGCTATGCCTTGAACTTGTAAAAAATATTTTCTTGTATGTAATTATTTGTATTTATCAACTATTTGATCTAGTATATACATGGTTCACTACTTACATCAAACCATTATTTTTTCCTTAAGTAGAGGGGATAAATCCCAAGTGTGATTATTGATCAAGTATACTATAAATTAATATAGAATCTAATTATATTAATAATCCACTAGGGACGTTGCGAACCTTAAATAATTAAGCTTTGGATTTTCTAATAAACATCAACATGATATGAAAATGAAGATACATGATTTGAAACATATATTTATCAAAACTTTCAAGAGAATTAAACAAATAGTTATGTATTTAATCACACAATCAAAAAGGAATATTAAACAAATATCTTCATTTCTGTAACTATAAGAAATTATAAGATTACTATTGAATTACTATGAATTTATTAATACAAGCTTCTAGTTGGGAAAAGGGATCTAGGGTATAAACAACACTCTTCCCAATTCTTTGGTGGATTAAAAGTGATCACAAATACCTACTTGGATATAAACCTTGATGGAAAAGCCAAAATGGTGGATCAAGGTTTTAATTCATATTTTATGATGTGATGTGTGTGATTTGGATGATTTTTAATTGATTGATTTCTAGGATTCAATGATCTAACTATGTAATCTATGTAAATGCATCAGTTTGTTATGCTTTCAGAAAAATTGAATGCAAAAAGTTAGAAATGGAATCCAAAAAGGTAAAAGGTAGACATAGAGGAACCTAGGGTTCAAAAACGAAGTTGAATTAGTTGGTCTATGGTGGAGTATTCCCTAGACTGTTCTCCTATTTTTTGGGATCTAAAAACATAGGGATGAGGTCCCTAGTCTATAGCTTTTGTCCTTCTGGGGTCACTATCAAAACTTCATCTATTGATGAGAAAGTCTAGTTTTTGTGTCTTGACAACTTGTAGGGCTTGAATACATGAATGACAAATTAGTCTATCTTCCTTAAATTAGCTTCATATCTAAACACCTACACACATGAAAGAGGAAAAATGGTTGTGCCATTAAATTTATTAATTCAAACCCTATTTTGGTATTTCTACCTCTACAATGGCTAATGAGGATATATGAAAGAGATCTTACCCTAGATTGGGTAGAGGCTAAATGATAAAAAAGTAATGAATTCACTAATATTGCAAATCACCATAAGGATATGAATTCCTTGATGGATTGAAGTCATGTACTCATCACCTTCAAAGAGAAATTGATAGCTTGATTGAATTCCTACAAGTGTTATTACTCACAAAGAAAATTATCACAAAACATGAAAAAACTTACATAAAAACTTGATTGATACTTGACATGAATAAATGTTGCAATAATATTGATAAATTTGTTATTGACTGCTCTTGATTGATTTTTGAAGTTTAATTGTGAAATGAAGAAAGGTATGCATAAACGCTTCCTAATGCTTATCTAAGAGGAGAGATGTACAGTTTTAATTATTTTTTCAATTACATTATGAGATGCAAAATAGGAATATTACAAAAAGAAACACATGCAAGTAAATAAGCTCACAACACAAGATATATCATGGGGAAAACCCTTTTGGGTGAAAAACCCCACACTCCAAAACTTGCACAATGTATTATCAAGTCAATGACAACACGCTTGCAATGCAAGTTCTTTAGGAGTATACACAAGTGTTGAATTCTAGAGTACAATTATGACAGCATAACAATACTTGCAAATACAACATACTAAACCCACTCCAAGGTACCCAATATATAAAGAATACACGCATGAAGGTAGCTTCTAGAATAAGCTACAAGAGATGGGCGTCCAAATCCATGCAACACTTTTTTCAAACACATATTTGACTCATATGACACTTTTCACATGATTCCTAACCCCCCTTACATTCCTCCATACTTGGGCACCCAAAATTTTCCCTTAATAGGTATGACATATGCCTTACGATGTAATAGAATCTATCATACCTGACAACTCTTATAGCTATAAGGGAATCTATCATAACTAACTAAATATAGAAGATGCCTCTTACATTCTCTTACAATCTATCATAGGTAAAACTTGGATTGCTACTTTCCCCATGCAAATATTATTTCCAACACTTGTACAACCTATTATAGAATCTATCTCTTATGCGTCATATGATTGTCATAGGAATCTGTCATAAGAATCTATCATACTTTGTCATAGAATCCCTCAAAGATGTCGACGAATGGCAAAGAATATCTTCCCAAAGTGGGATTCCTACATTTTCGTAAGGAGACCACAACATCCATGTCACATCGCATGTCACCTCCCAATATGCTGACAACTCACCGTGCCAAGTCACATTAGATGAAAAATTAATATCAGCTAGAAAATACAACATAAGAATTAATAAATCAATATTTTAATACTAGAAAATTGCAAAGGTTGAGACACCTTAATTCCCAACATTCTCCCACTCGTCAAACACCTTTCAAGAGCCAATATAATTAGGTGATCAACTGCTAGGGGATGAAACACCCATAGAATCCAAACCTTTTCAATCTATAACTTACCATCTTCCACCATGTCATATACAAAATGGAATTGAACATCAATATGTTTTGTTCTAGCATGGAAGGTGGGATTATTCACTAAATAGATAACACTTTGACTGTCACTGCAAATAGTAATCATCCCTACATCAAGCCCAGGGTGATCCCACGATACTGGTTTACAATTTTTGGCCAAACTGGACACTGAACTAATTTTTTCTAAGTAAATCTTCATTTTCAGGCACTGATAGTGGCTAAACCGCGAGGAATTTGAAGATGATGCAAACTAGTGATTTATGATATTTTATCTCTAGAATCTACATATATTTTTTTCAAAAGTTTTGGAATCAGATTGCACTTCTTTTTCTATCTCCTTCGAAAACTATTTTTTTCAGTAAACATTTTTAAGGAGTGACACTCACCGTATACAACATAACTTTTTTTCCATGAAGGATTTTTTTTTTTTTTTAAATTTAGATTTGTAACTATGATATCCAGTGCTTCTAATTGGTTTCATAGTGTTTTATTGAATATTTTTCCCTTAATCAATTTTTGAAGTCAAACCAATTACAATTCAGACATAGGTGGACCGTATACAGCATAACTTTTTTTTTATGTATCAAAATTCAATTTGTTTTTGTTTGATCAAGGACTTCAATATCTAGTGTACTGATATTTTTTAATTTTTTTAATAATCTGCTATTTTTCACATGTGAAGAACAAAGAGCTTGTTTTTCAGTGAAAAACCTATGTTTAATCAAACTTAAAAAAACAAATACATAATAAAAAAAACATATCAAAATTATATTCATTAGATAGCTTGTTCTACGTACTACCATCATCTAGTTGGGTTTGTGAAGTCTCCTCCATTTTCATCCCGAACTCGAGCTTCGAAGGGAAAAATTATGGAGATTTTTGGTGCCAGAGGGGGAGAAGGGGGGAAAAGGGGGCTTCGAGCGAACCCTCGTTCGAGTGAATTCACCTTGGAGATTCACTCAAACCAAGGTTCACTCAAACTAGGGTTCACTCAAACCAGGATTCACTTGAACTAGGGTTTGCTCGAACCAAGGTTCAAGCGAACCCCCTTTCCACAACCCTTTCCTTTGATTTTTTTCCTAGGAAATGTGGGACTTAGAATTTAATGGGTTCGCTCAAAGTGGGTTTCTAGCGAGCCCTCTTTGGGTTTGCTCGAACAAGATGTTTGTTCGAATCCCCAAAAACCATTTTTTTTTGCATGGGGGCATTTTCTACAACTTTTCCTTCCTCATTGGAATTGTAAACTATTTTTATGGGTTTACCCCCCAACATCTGAACACAATCTTTGAAGCCATATAGCTTCCTTACAAGCATGAGTAGTTTCCATGTAATCTTCTTCTATAGTGGACAAAGTGACTACAACTTTTTGCTTACCCATACAGCTTATAACACCACCAAACATAGTAAACACATAGGCATTGGTGGATCTTTTGTAGTCAATGTCACCTACCCAATCTGAATCCATAAATCCATGAATTGACTAAGGACTCCCATTACTTCGGCAATGTCTGGTCTTGTACAAACTATGTCATACATCAAACTGCTAACAAAACTAGCATAAGGTACTCTCATCATATCCTCCGCCTCACTACGATATTTTGGACAATTTGAAATTGATAACTTTGTCCCCATTGTAATAGGAACACACAATGGTCTAGAATCTACCATGTTGAATCTTTCCTCTCTAGATATAGTAGTATGGTTAGAAGTGGATTTCTCTTGGTGAAATATTTCACTTTCTTGGCATCCCCTTCGCCTTTTAGGCTTCTTCCAAGGATCTTTTGTAAGAGGTTCTATCTCAGATTGAGTAGAAATTAGCTTTCTAGATTCCCAAGATGCTCTCTCTCATTGGTAAATTTTAGATTTTCTCCAAAGTTTTAGCAGTGACTCATGTGTATTATTCCTCATTTTGGGCCCCTTCCAGGGCCTCTTATGCTAAGCTGGAAAAGTTGTTCAAAGACTTTCTTTTTGACTCTTTTGAGACAGACCAAGGTTTTCACCATGTTTCCTGGGATTTTTGCTACCTGCCCAGAGACTTTGGTAGGCTTGGCCTTCTCTCCACTTAGTGGAAATGGATTTCACTTTGTACTAAATGGATTATCAAAACTCTTATTGGCAATAAGGGCTAGAAAATCCTCCTCAAGCATTGTATTGAAACTAGTTATCCTACCCACAAACCTGCCTGGAAGAGAATTGGCTTTCAAACCTTTCTTGTTATAAGGGAGCTAGTTCAGATTGCGGGGACCTTTGTTGCCAAAAGCATTTGGTAGGCCTAGGAGGTGGTCAAGCCCTAGCTTTGCTGGTTTAGGTTTGGATTTTTTGATGGGTTCTTGCTCAATCACCATAATATTTGGTGGTATCCTCTTTTTTCTAGTGCAGGTTGGCCATTGGCCAAGCTTCTTTGTCTTAAGGCCCTCACATTTCACAAGAAGGATATCCAAACCCTTCAAGATTTATTTCATAGACCCACCATTAGTATTTTTCTATGGGAATATTTTCGTGCTCAGTTTGGTTTTCAAAACCATGATTGTGAAACTTATGATAGCCTAGTGAGTACCATTCTAGCTAATATGCTTCATAAGGTGGGTATTCATGCCACCAAGCCTTGGTTGAAAGATTGAAAATGGTATCTAAACACCCCTTTCAAGAATTACAAGCCCCAACTTGGTTATCAATGGATTTTTCCTCAGTTTCCCATGATCAATAACCTGAACTAGAGATGGCACCTCAAGTCCTCAGTGTCTATTTGGCACAAAATATTTTCTACTACATGGTCTACAAGTGTTGAGCCAAAGCTCGCCCACTTTTCTTGGTGTATTCTTTTCCAAGGCTTACCAATGGGGTCTCAACTTTTTCACTTGGGGAACTAGGACCCTCATTGCCCATTTGGTGGGTAGACTAAGTCATTTAAGCACCTCTTTTGGTTTTGTACTAGAGCTCAACAAGTGTGGAATTGGATTCATTACTTCTTTTAATCATTTAGGCGAGAGACCTTCTCTTGGCATATGGTTTTTCTAGGGGACTCTCCCAGGCTCCCCACAAAGTATACTTAGGTTTGGCACAATTTTAGGGTGGAAATCCTCTCTAGCATTTGGAAAGATAGAAATTCTTTCATATTTTCTCACAGTCAGATTATTAAATTTGTTTCTTTATATTGTAAAGTGATTATTTGTTCTAATGTTCTTTTATAGTTTCAAGTGCAAGCTAACAAAGTTTCTCTTGAAGTTTCTCACCTTCAGGAGCTTTTGGACCACCGGAAAAATGCCCCTTGTACTATGGTGCATGTGCCTCCATCTCCCACTTCTTCCCAAGGCTAATTACCTTCATGGGGATGACAGTGAAGTGGTTTTACCAGGGACTTTCACCCTCCGATCACCCTCTCCTCCTTCATATTCTGACCCTGTGTGGCCTTCTAGAGGAGCGGTGGGGGCTGAAAGTGACCCTTCTGGGTGGCCTTATATTGATGCTCTTGGAGGTTATTCTTGTTGGAATTCTGATACTTCTAAGTGGCCCACACTGTTGGATTTGGTGATTTCACCTCGCTATGAAGATAAAGATAAATATGATGAGAAAGATGATTATAGTTGGGCACCCCTTGACGTCACTCTAGATGCCACTGATGTTTAGAGGAAACTAGATGATAAGGACCCACTGCCCTCTATTGGAACTGTTATGGCTGGTTGATGGCCTTTTTATTGTGATGATATTATAATATTTCTTGCTTTCTAGGTTCTTTCGTTATGACTTTGGCTTTTTGAGCATGGCCCATGTGACTTTCGGGGTGTGCCTTCTTACCACCCAACCATTTTTTTATGAATATGTATGATTATATTTTATTAATATAGATTTTATGTCTATTCATAAGAAAAAGGTAAAAGTAGCAAGTGTGAGAGAGATAACATAAAACAAGTAGAGAGATGCAAGATAGAGGAGGGGTCATGGGTGGTGAGGAAAATAGGAAGAGAATCCATGTAGCAAAAACAAAGGGGTTGGGTCATTCAAATAAAAATCTAAATTTTAAATCCCATAAAAAACATGTATAAGGAATGAATTTTTAGTTTAAATTGAATATTAAAAGCATATCTGAAAGGCATATTGGAGGGGTGACACAATTTTGAAGGGAAATAAATCACAAAGTAAAACGAGGAATAAATGTGGGTTGTGGCATATTCCATCCCATAACAAGTAGGTGTTTAAATGCAAAGTTGAAGAAGAAGGGTTAAAAGGAAAGATCAAAATTATTGTAGATTGAGATGGAGCTAGTGCAAGAAGTGGTAGGATAGAGGAGCTAACAACCAAGGTAAAATTAAATATGCAATATTGAATTGACCATGGCTAGTCTTGAGTAGGGGAATAAAGAGGAAGTATTGACATAAAGAAATTAAAAAAATAGAGAGCACATAAGTTGCACCATATTCTAAGGAGGAACAAATTAAATGAGAATTTCATTTGACATTTAAGTTGTATATAGATTAAAGAAAAAAAGGCAAGCTACAGGCCTCACCATATAGAGGAAGGTTCAAGTATGGAAGTGAGTAATGGAGAAATTGGAAATTGAAACCAATTTAAAACTTGTAGATTGTAAATCTTGTTTACATGGAATAAGAAATCAATTCAACAACCTTGGATTGCTTAAAATTTGGTGTCATTTGATATTATTTTTTAGAATAATTTTTTATGCAATTTAGAATTGGTTTAAATTTAAATGTGAATTGGCTGCAAAGTTTGATTTGTGATAGCTGAAAGAGTAATTTTTTGTCTACACTAGTCAAGTTTAAACAACATTAATCTATTAAATAAATCCTAGTAGATGGAGGATATTTATCATCAAAATTTTACTAGACATATCCAAGGGTATAATTATCAATGGGCTCCTAAATAGTGTGAGCTCCTTCCACTTTCAAAGTATTTTGAAGGCTAATTGAGTGTGGATTGGGTTCATACAAGTACATCTTTACATGAAATCTTGCTAGAATTAGTCCACCTAGTATTATGAAACCCATAAGAGGGAGTAGAGGGTAGTTAAGAAGACTAATGCCATCCTCCATTAGTACCATTATATTTGGAACTAAAGGCTAATTGAGCAATGGAATTGAGATCCTTTTTCATGTCCAGAAGACTAACTACCACCATTCTTATACCCTTGAAGGTAAGAGGGGATAGGAAGATATTTTGAAATAGTGTAGGGAGCATTCCATAGGTGGTCTAAAAGCTCCTAAATATAAGCAACTTCAAGTATATTTCTATGATATTTTACTTCAATATGTGGAAGAATATTAGGATAAATCATAACTTTAGTATGCATAGAAAAATTCTTGTCTATAAAATAACTTGAATAAAGAGCTAAATTTCTATCTTTCTAAATGTTAAATATAATTTTCAGTATGAAAGCATGCTAAACTTGGGTATAGTTGGAAAGAATACACAGTTGGCCTCCTAATAGAATCATATGCCAAGAATATGGAATGAGCCTAAAATGCCTTAAAAACTATGGATCCAAATCCAAGCTTCTTGAGGTTTTAAATAAAATAAAATAAAATGTTTGAGATCCTCAAATTTCCCATAAAATATACAATGATGATTTTGAACCCTAAAAGGAGCCAAATGAGCACCTTGAGGATGACCTTGATAAAGAATACACTAGATAGAGTGTATCAACTTAGGTTTAAGAGTAGCTAACCAAACACATTGGAAATGATAGTTCTATGAACCAAAAAAGAATGAAAGATGCCAATTATATTTTAGCATATCAACCATAGGAAGATGGGGTTAAAGCCACATATATTAAAAGGATTGTAGTTATGAAAGGGTGTATCTAGATATCATTTCTAATCCTTCCACCATGGATTAAAATATCTCAATGTAATTTTATGAATCATTATAGGGAGGGATAGCATCAATAATAATGTGAAAAGACTACATGTCTTGATTAATAAACTTAAATTTCATTTTAAACTCTAACCAATGTAATAAATTATTGTCAATATCGATGAATAAAGTTTGGATACACTCTAATGCATCTTTAAAAAAAATTCAAGGAATGAATCTCTTACACCTTAGCCAAATGATGATCTTGAGATGAAAATACTAGAGACTAGAAAATATATTGTTAGTTAATAGAGATATCAGTGTGGAAGTCATTTCCTATGCATAAAATCAAATTATTAACAAGGTCCTAGGATTTTCAAATTCTTTTAATAATAAAATTTCCTTAAATTATTATAATCTCCCATTGTTAGAAAATTGCCAAAGTCAAGCCCTATTTAAAATGGTCTATCAAAACAAACACTAGATCTAATGAAATGCCTAATGAGGATTTTCTAAGCTTTATTTCATTTATAATGTTGTAGTTATTTACTTAGGACACAAAGTGAATCCTTACCAATGAATTGAAATAAGGCCTAACTCCCTCAAATCCTAAGAGAGGCAATCAAATTCCCAAGAAACTTGGTGAAACTATAATGACCTTCATTGGAGGATCATCAAAAATATTTGATTAGATTTTCAATTTTTAAACAAGAATATTTTTAGGGAATCCAATAAGAATAATAATAAACACATGAGGAAACCAATATTTTTGAGCATATTTGAAACTTACTAATTAAAGAAAGAGGCTTGGTAATCTAATTGTTGATGTTTTTCTTAATCATTACAACAATAGTTTCCTAGAGAGTAGAATGGGAAACTTGTAAATAAAATAACATGCCCAAGAAGAATACATAATCCACACTCTCAATCCATTTCTAACTAAAAGTATCTGAAAACCTTAGCTTAAGAAGAAAATGTTACATGTAGCATGGGGTCTTTTATTATTGAATTCTTGATGTAGAAGCAAGATAAAAGATATCATAACAATGAAGAGATAGCTTGATATTATTCTCATATTCAATAATAGTGATAAAATAATAATTTACAAAATAACCATTAACCAACTAGCAAGGAGATTTGGGAAGAGAAATCACCTTGATGGAGTGAGAAACTACATGTTTAAAAGATATAGAAAATATTTAAAAGTACATAGAAATATGGACCAAGAGGGAAACCTTGATGACTAGAATAAAAGAGACCAAAATGTTGAGCTTGTTGATCATTAAGAGTAATGTAATCCAAGGCACCAAAAAAACACCATTTATACAGACTTGGTGAGTGTAAGTGCAAGAAATTGGGTTTACTTTTAGTAAAAGATCATGAGGGTTTTTTATTTTTTTATAAAAGGAATGGATTTTGGAAATATAGTTGACAACATTTTCGTATGAAGTTTTGGCTGAAACTAAAACCAATTATAGATGAAAATATATGGTTTTAAAATATGCAATTTTTTCTATTGTTGAACATATTTTTCTATTTATTCATTCGTTTTTTAAGTAGAAATTTGAATAAAATTTTCCAAGGAAGGAATAGACTTTGGGAATATGGTTGATGACATAGTTCTTTATATATATATATATATATTAAAGTCTCATAAACATGAAACGACATATATTTTATTGTTTTAATAACTTTTAATTTTTAAATTAAAAAAGATGCTTGATCAATATGGACATAATTATTTACATGATGAAAAGAAAATCATGTTACAATTATTTTAGGTCAAATTATGTTGGTCATCCATAACTTCTTTTTAAAAATAATTTAACATTATAAAAATAATTAAAAACATATTTATTAGAAATTCGAAAAAAGAAAATTGACCATTTACTTCAACATCATATGAATATTTTCACATTTTTTTTCAAACTACTTTCATTTATTACTTAATTTTGTTGTTCATATGCATATTTTGACCTATAACATACTTTTTTACAAGGCCACTTTTGATGCAAGAGACAATTAGCTCTGGCTGTTCAGACACACACAATTTGCACAATTTCATAGATCATAAGTTTCATTCAATTGCGACCAATTGTTTCATTTATTACTTAATTTTGTTGTTCATATGCATGTTTTGACCTATAACATACTTTTTAAAAGACCACTTTTGATGCAAGAGACAATTAGCTCTCACTGTAAAGAGACACACAACTTACACGATTTCATAGATCATAAGTTTCATTCAATTACAACCAATTGTTCATTAATCCGACAATTTCATATTGTCAATTAAATTCAATTCAAATTGTCACAATAACTATCTTCTATCTGATCTTATGTCACAATTTTACAATTAACGAAGACAACATTCTGTCTCAAAATTTCAAATGACGATTACAGCTTATTCAAATTCTAAATTTCATAATCAACTCACATAATTACAGGGACACCAAATTTGTCTTTGTCAAATCACAATCTCCTTTACCTATTCAACCCTCTCTCCTCCTCTCAACGGCACGACCTGCACTAACGATTTTTTGGGGGTCATTAAAATACTTTTTAACTTTCACTTCCCACCTTATATGACACGACTCCCTTCCGGTTTGCTTTGCTTGGCACTTAAATCTTCCTGGTTATACCGCGGCTTTCCTTTCTCTCTGCATTCTTTGTCTCCACTTCAATTTAGCGCAACCCCTGTTTGATATGGGTGACCTCAACTTGGGTTTGAATTTTCCTTCTCTTCCGTTTATTCTCCCTATACCAGTGCGCGGCCCCTTCAGCTATGCGCTGCTTTCTTTACTGCTGTATTCAGTTTTCTCCTTCTAACATGTGGCGGGGCCTGTTTCATTTATATATATGCAATTCTCACTTATTACTATATCACTTCAACATTACAAACATTATCTGTGCATCTGTTCAACTCTCTACATCCTTTAAAGCTGTGACCTGCAGATTTGCTTCCTTCTATATCGCCCTTATGCAAAATTCCATATACCCTCTCTGTTCTCCATGGTTTGATGCAATTGCTGATTTCATTTTATGTTCTAAATTATCATATAAATGGCTCAGTCCCTTCGTGGTTTCCTTGTCAATTCTCAGTTGCAAAAACCCGTCACCTTTCTAACCTTCCACACAGCCTGTTCTCCCCCTCTGGCTGGTAAAAACCTCACTTTCTCCCCCTTGTAGCCCCTCTGCAGCCTTCCATCTTCCTGGCATAGCACACCTCCCTCTTATCTCTACGCCCATTCTCTTTTTTTGTCAAAATTCCTCCCATTCTTTCCTAAGTCCGTAACTCCTTGTCTTCCTCTTTCTTGCTTCAAGAGGCGTGGGATTCTCTATCATTTATCTGCATTTTATTTTAATTAAATCCCCAACTGTCCTTGGCAATTCCCATATGAAATTTCCTTCACTTCTTAATGTCCCTTCATTTTTCTTATTCATGCCCTTCACATTTCTGCACTAATATGTTTTAATTTTTCAGTTTTAAAATTTAAAATTCCATGTTAAGAATGACACGACTATATGCTCAACCTGCATTTCACAATGTTCTGAGTGTCTATTCTTGTTTTTTTGACCTTCTGTCCGCGGTATGAGCACTGTTTTAATTTAACCATCAATGATCTTCAAATACACCAAAATGTAGATTGCATCCAACTGTTGTCACAATGCTCAAGTGGAATTGACATGAAACTGAAATCAGTCCAGAACAGAAGAAAATCAAACCATAATATATTTGGGTGATGAGATAGCTTGTCCCGCTAGATGCTCCTGCATCACTTTTGTATATTCTATACAAAACTAAAATTTATCATCTATGTATTAGAATACATTACATATAATTTGAAAATTAGAAATAAGATACAAAAGTTAATTTTCGTACACTATAATAATATTCTATGTGTAAGTGCTTCAAATTGTTATTTCAACTTTGATAAAATCTTGTTTTTAAGAAAAAAAAAAATCATTTTTTTTTTGCTAAAATGTTGACTCAACTTCTTGTATTTACCCATGAAGCAAGACCCAAATTTAAGAGCTTGAACTGTGTCAATGATAAATAGTCATTCAATGTGGTCATAGGCTTTATAGTTTTTTTGATAAAGAAACTTAAGTTAAATTATTTATAACATAGTCACAAACAGTTTTTTAATCTATCTTACATGTATAGAAGTAAACAAAACAATATGCATCCACATGATTACAAAAAATCAAATATTTAAGCGGGATTTTTTTTTTTTTGGAAAAGCTACCACTAAAACACATTCATGGTTATATTATTTAGATATAACAAGGATTAAATAAAATGAGGTCTTTAATGAAGTCTCAATCCACATCTTAATTATTTTCCACTTGCTCTAATGTTTCACATGAAAAAATTTCACTCCAATATTTGTACATCCATCTAACATTATAGCCTTAACTTTTGGAATGAGATGATACATATAGAAATATACATGAGAATTCAGATTAACTATCCAACCAACATTTGAAATATCAAAAGTTATGTAACTATTGTTTGATGAGCATATGATGTCAACATACTACATATATCACCAAATGTGATATCATCATGTACATAGTCATCTTGTATTCATAACCATTACCACACAATATTAATCAATATTTACAACCTTGTATACATAGCCACTAGCACATATTTTAATTATTATATTAGAAACAAAACTAGATATATTATTTAAAATTATTATTTTATAATCTAACATATTTACAAACTTACCTAAAAATATTTAAATTTTGATTATTTTTAATTATTTTATTTTGTTAAAGATAAACTTACAATTCACCTACTAGTTTTAAGCTCTTCTAATTTTAATAGTTGTCTTTAAATGTTGTGATACAACCACCTATACCATGGTGGTGTTTCAAATGGTTTATTTCAAACACTTTGGGGTTATTGTGAATTGTTGCCAATGATTTTGGTTTAGGGTTACAAAATATTAAAATGTCTAATTCAATAGATATCTAAATAAATTATTCCTCTAAAGTGTATATGGATTTTTTATTAATTTATTTGTGAGACTCATATTTATGAATTGCTACTTTAGGGTTTGGATACCAAGCAAAGGGAAGATGCAATAAATAGTTTGGCATATGAAGCAAGTGCAAGAGTGAAGGACCCTATCCATGGATCTACCATGGTAGTCCATGAATTACAAAACAAAATAGCCGAGTTAGAATCTCAATTGGAAGCTAAGAAAGAAGAGCTCATGAATATGCATTCAAAGTACGATAATCTTCTATTTCTCCAACACACAGGATCTCCCAATGTTCAAGATTTTGTATATCACAGTGATGCAACGGAAGATGTCATGTTCGAGCACGTGGATCCACTATTATTGTGGGATCCAATATGGAACATATAGATTTATAAGGTTGTGTTGGCTAGGTGTTTTTTAGTTCCATAACTAAAATTACAAGCTACAATTGCAGTATAAGTTTTCGGAAATGGATATTCCTAAAAATAAAACAATCTAATAGTTAAAAGTAAATTTCTACTAATAAAATTAAAACAATCATTTACCACTATTTTATATTGATAAGGAATGAAAATATTTTAATTTGTTATAGTATTGAACCATTTTATATTTAAGTACAATACTACAAGAGAAATTTTTAGTTCATATTGTACTTATAATGCATTTAATTGATTTATACTATATATTATTAGACTTGTATATGGTTCCAAAGACTGAGAGATATTGTCCATTTAATTATTTTTTACTTAATATTTCTTTTTCTTTTTCTATTGAGAATATTTGATAAGAGACATGAAGCAACCCTTAAGATACTTCACTTTTTTTACCGTCATTATGATTATTTTAATGATGAATCCTTTTAAATTGATTAAAATAATTATATTATACATAATAATGTGTATATGATGTTTTAAAGTAAAATGAAATAAACCACTAAGAATCCTCTTAGAATATATCATCATTGATAATTTAACTAATGATTGTGTCATTTATTTGACTTTAGTTATGAAATAATCCAATGGGAAGTTAAAATATTCTATGTATGCATCATGATGGGGAAGTCTTTGGTCTATGAAGCTAAGGTCATGTTACTGAATCTTTACATGATGTTTTTGAGTACCTGGCACATTATTTACTAGATTTTGCTTGAGATGGTTTACACTTATCTTGCGATGATAGTTAGGATTGCAATTTTTATGTTAAAAATAAAATAAAATTTAAAGAAAGGTCTAAAAAATTTTCATATGGAAATTATCTTTTAGAATGATGAGCATAATTTATTTGGAATTTCATAGAATTATAGGTTCCCCAATAGAACTATATATTCAATCATTTGACACATCATTCTCATTATATTATTTTTCTTCCAAATAGTACTTAGAAAAATTATCACCATGGATAGAGTATCTCATTATATATTTAATGTGACATTTACTCTTCTATTAGACACTACACCCCTATAGGGTGAATTTTCTAGAGATATTTTTTCATTTCAAATCATACACAACCTACAAATCACTAATGCTAGGAAGAAAAATCTAGGATAAAATCAAGGAAGGAATTAGGGAACCTTTTTGTTGAAGCTATAAATAAAGATAATTCAAGATTTTCCCTTCAATTCTATTCAATTATTTGGTTCCAAATAATAATATTTTTTCACTTTTCTCATAAATTTAATCTCAAAGAACACTTTCATATCTATGCCTTATTATCCTCAAGCCAAGTAAATTTTTATTCATTGATCTAAATTATTAAATACCATAATTATTTCAAATGATTTTAGTGAAAGGGATAATGCCACCTATCAAAGGGTATTAATAGTGTAAGTTCCTCATAAATATCTACTCAATCCTTTTGTGTAGAATACGAAGGAAACAGGCTCCATATTGTTGGAAGTGGATTCACTCTGAGAAGGGGCGGGGAGGGGGGGGGGAGCGTGAATTAGAGTAGAATAATTTTAAATTTTAACTTTGAATGCGTAATGAAATTTTTACTAATTTAACCCAATGTGAACATTAGCACTTTAGATCAGATTGACAAGAAACTTGACTGACATTTACAATCCATATTAAAAGCATCATATGATATTGTTCAATTAAAGCTTTATGAAGAATCTTGCTATGCATTATCAACAAAACTATAAAACTTCATAATATGCAACCTTGACTTGATTTTGACAAACCTTTGAGCATTCATATAATGAGCACATAATGCAGAAATTAATTCACTTTATGAAAGAAATGTTGCATCATATTCGCACAATCTAAATTTGCATGACAGACTTGAGGAGAAAATTGACATTAAAATTTTAAACAACCTTAAATTATCAGTGCATTGACCAATTGAATGAGCACAATAACATAAATGACTAAAATGAATATTATGCAAGATAGACACAAATCACACAAATGAGAGACTTACAAATTACCGAGTGAAAAACCCTCCTGGGGTAGAAAAACCACTCCTAAACTACCTTATTGGCTTAATTTCAAAACCACTGCTTACAATTCCTTATAGGCTAGTTTTTGAGCACCAACTCCTCATTTAGAGACAACAATCTCAAGGAGCACCAACCCGTCTTTTGTTTTCAATAAATCATACAATGATACAAAGGATCTCTTTGTTTCTCTCTTATCTATCAAGTGCCTCTTGATAGACAATATATAAAATCCTCAAAGTTCCAAAATGAACCTTCAGAATTTCAGCCATTGTCAAGCCTTAAGACAACTCAATAATTAACTCATATTTCAGATTTTTCAATCTCAAAGCTCAACCATTTTTTTTTCAATACAATAAAAGTGATATATTCACACTAGTTTTTCACTTTCTTTCTCATTCATTTCTCATAGTTCTTCCATATAATTGTTGTGATGTACTCACACTCTTTTTCTCTCTGCATTTCAGACATTTCTTATTGTTCTTAAAAAAGGGTTAACACCTGCTTTCCATTTTTCCCAACAGAAATTAATAACCTTATTTCTCACATAGTTTTCAAATACAAAAATGGAAGCCCTAATCTCTCTATTTTTTTGTTTTAATAGATTTCATCATTACATATTTGAAATTGTAACTCTTTCTCATTTTATTTTTCAAAGAATAGAACATAGGTGATTATCAGAATACCAACTTTCTGTCGAGCAAAAAAGCCAGATGTCAGAGTGTTCCTGTGGGAAAGATTAGCATGTAGAAATTATTCTAACAAGAATACCCAAGCAGGATGCAAAATCAGAATGGTGACTGAATATTTTATTCACAAGCATCCTGCACAGACACTACTTAGCGAACCAGCATCAAGACAATATATATTGCATGAAATAATAGCCATTGAAACTATTGCTAAAGTGAAGTAACCAAAAAGACAATGTTGTGTAACTGAAACCTCTAAAAATACACCCAAGAATAGTTACCCATGACTCTAGGTGAGAAGCTGAGAAGATTTGTAGGCATCATGATTACCCACAAGCCAAAAGTAGCATTCCCTAAAATGGAGCAACTTTAATATAGTAAACTTATTTGAAATGCATTTTTGTGAAGAATGATGGAGAGACTGTCATGAATATCTTTACTAGACCTACAGTGAGAAAAACATCCAATACTCCTTCCAAGTTTGAGCCTTCACCCAACGACAAGAAGCTGACACAACCATCGAACAGGGTAAAGTTATTTTTGATTCGCCCATTCACTCTCCAAGCGTTTCAGACAACCAACAACCATTGTGAAACAGTTGAGAAGATTTATATGGTGGCGCCCGAGTTAGGGTTCCAAACCCTTGAGCATGTGAGACAAAAGAATGACCCTAAATTCCTTACCAAAAGAAAGATTGATGAATTTTCAATTCATGATATTATTTCAAGTCTGTGACATCAAATGGTTTTGACTAAATCGACTTTACCCATGCAATAAACCATTGATAATCATTATCAATGCTCAATAATTAATCAAGTGAAATGCTGACATAATAATGCCTTAAATAATTTTCCATGACCACTTTACAAACCAAATGTTGATTACCTTAGTCATCCTTTTTTCCAAGGAATCAAATCCATGTCACTTTCATAGTGACTTTTAAATAAACACATACCTTATGTTGGCCAAGAGCTAACAAAGTCGATGACTTCAATAAACAAAATGCTAAAGATGTTGATGATAACCAATAGCCATTTAAATGGCTTATAATTTAATCATTGAAGAAAAGGCTGATATGAGTAATTTTTAAAGCTTAACCATAAGTCTTTGAAGTCTGATTCATGTGACTTCATTTTCTACTTGAAGCCATAGGAGCCCAATTTCCTTAATAAAGCATATCTTTACTAAGTGACACAAACCACCAATGCCCTTATTAAGATATAATAAAGCCATGTCAAATATAAAGATCTCCATGATTACCAAATACAAATGCAATATGTCCCCTTGTGTATGATTTAACACTAAAGTGAAACCAAGAGAATTCCATGTAAACCAACATGATGCAAGTGTTCACATTTGAATGTGTGTGAAAAAATCATAAAGAACCACTTTGAACCCATATCACCAAGTACCATTCACTTTACATAAACCAGTTTCTATCACCTATGAATGCCAAAGTGAAACTTGTATGCCAATGACATAAAATGTAAAACCTCAAAAACACTTTGCAGATATACATATGCCAGAAACAATTTCAATTTTGTATGTGTATACCTCAATGGGAGAAGCTTTAAGAATACCAAAATGATATCACCTGAAACAACCTTCAACCCTTCAGACATAACCAAGATTTTTGCACATTGAACAAATAATCAATACATCCAAAAAGATTACATCATAATGTTGAAGAAGTATGCCAATCAAATGCCATAATAAGACCAAACTGTGAAATGCCAAGGCACCAACCCAGAGCAGTTTTGACATCAAGGACAAATGCCATGCAGAAGAAGCCAACAAACTCCCCCTTTGTCCTTGATGGAAAAAAACTAAGCCATCTAAACCACCATTTTCTCCATGAAATAGAACAGCTAACTAGTACCCAGCTACAAATAGAGCAAGAATGCAGCAAAAAATGTAGACCCAATACCATAAGCCAAGTGAATCAAAGACAATTTATGGTTCTTGGTGAAGGTAAGAATATGTGCCATGATGATCACCAGAAGAATGAATAGATAATCAATGAAATAATACTTTCAAGCACCTCTGTTTTAATGAGGATGTAGATCAACCCTCTTTTTAAGAACCAATACCATGGTTACCTATTATACCTAGCCAAACTTGAAACAAATATGTGCCCATGAAAAATTGTGACCTATAATATAAACTGAATTCATGATCTTGAACAACCTATAGCATAATTCTCATTGTCAGTCCAACCAAACACATAAGCATCTACAAAGGAGAAATATGAATAGGAAGCATGAATATCCTAATAAATAAGTTATGTAAGTTACCACACCATGAATGCCAAAGGATATCATCATAATGTCCTAAATCTAAACAAATGTATCAATCTCAGGTTTGTCATTGTAGACATGCAAATTTGATATCATCGTCAATGTTCACCTTTTGATTAAATAAATCAAGTTTTATTTAATTAAATCATAAATCTCCTACGGTCTATTAATTTAATCACCAATATTAAATTAAATGATCAATGCTCATTTCTTCTCATTTGATTTTAAAAGAAATACAAAAATCTAAAATCAAATGTCATATCACTTAAATCATCTATTAGATTAATCAAATCATGATTAGTTTAATCCTAACTACATGAATCTTCTAGATTCATCCACTTGCACCAATAAATCACTTTATTTGATTTATTAAAACCCATATTTTCCCTCATTAACTCTCATGTTTGACTTTTTGGACAAACACAATTCCCCCCCAAAACCCCTCAACCACATTCATTTAATGCAAAATTCAAATTTGAATGGGCACATTGGCCAAGACTCACACATTCCTCACCCTCTCACACTTTGACAAGTGGCATCTTGTCATTGGTCCATGAATGATCCCACATTCATCAATTTGACCTCTCCTCTCTTCAAGTTCAACTATAAGTTGAAGGCTTCTCTCCTTCAAACAACAACACATCTTTAGGCAAGGTTACTCTCCACATGAGAGAACTAATCTTGCTCATCACAACACAATTTGAGAACACATCTTGAAGCAAGGTTACTCTCTTCATTTTGAGAATCAATCTTGCTCTTCATCATCTATCATTTGACAGATTTTGCTTATCAAGGGGGTGCGAAAGGGCTTTTCTTTCCATATTTCAAAAGGCACCACTCCCACTATGGGATAGATATGGATATTGTTTGAATATGCTTTCAAGTTTTCTTATTTGATCTTTTATAGTTTTGTTTAGAATGTTAGACATGATTCGTTATCTCATAGGGATGTTGTGATTTGCTAACAATGCTAACCTTGTGTCAATATTATAAGCGACATTTTGCAGATTTTAGCATCCACAATCATCAAGAATTTTAGTAGAATTGTTTTAGCAAGCCCTTTTCGAGCATATACAGCAATAATCTCAGTCCATAATACCACATTTCGATAAGGAATGTCTGAAAAAAATCCTTCTCGCCTCATAAAGAGCACCATTAAGGGCACATCCAAAAATCACAAATAGTTTGTGTGGTTATTTATACGTCCACATCTTGCATACATGTTTGTCAATATATTCTATAGGGCAGGCCATGTAGGGAGTAATGTGTTATAACTATTCAAATGGTTCAAAATATTCAAACTTGCTCCACTCATTCTGAGTAATATGTGGTGTGTCATTCATTATATGGCTGAGTCGAGTGTTTTTAATGGAAGACTTGGTATAGACACTCAACTGATAAAAAAATAATACGGAAGGCCTGTAATCGGATTCTCCGTTGCTTTCGATTGATTTTTCTTGCTTTTATATATTTGGGCAGTGCGATGCAACTTTAATTTTTCTTTTTTTTCATATGATATTGTTAATGGTTGACGTCGACTCCAAGTTATGTTTAGCTATAGACAAATTGCTACCAATCATTTGAAACATTTGCAGTTACCAACGATTCTCCAGTGCAAGGGTTGTCCAATCCATTGCTCACCTATTCACACACCATCATCGACCAAGTGTCTTTATCCATCGAGACAGAGATTTCTTTTGGCCCCTGGCACCACTATCTCTCTGTCAGCCACTTCTACTCCAACTAGCTTTTATTTTTTGTTGGCCATGAGACCACATCGTTGAGATAGTCAGTCAGTCAAATAGACCACACGCCATCTTTGTGCTTCCATTTTGACATAGGCAGATATGGCTATGAGCAAAAGAATTCGGTCTAAAAAGAAAGCACATCTTGTCAAACCTTCATACTTTGAATAAATTCAAATCGCCACTTTTCGTAGCCCTACCTTCAACGTTGTTTCTACTGGGAGACTTCAACTCAAACACTTATGGCAGTGGTGTGTGGTTGACAGCTAGTTTGCAGGGCACGCATGAGACAAGTTTAGGACAACACCTTCGTTGGATGGGAGTCTACCCATTGACAAGGTCTATTTCTTTCGTATGGCAACTATCTTTTTTGTATGTTATTTACACCTAACAGCTGCATTTTCCATAAAGAGTGCTCACTCTTTATATGTGCCTTACTCTAATCCATTATTTACCTCTATATAGGTTATTGTTGGGAGTTCACTGATTTTTTAAACGCACATTTATTTGAGTTGGGAGATCACTGATTTTAAACGCACGTTATTTGAGATTTACTGTATCTATGTAGCTGGACTATCTTCATTTCTGTTGAAGCAATTCAATATTGCTGAATATTGTTGAAGTGAATACAGCCGTGGAAATGGTCGATCTTTTCACTTTAGAGTTTGATTTTTAGAAGCAGCCACATCTGATATTTTTAATGTCGTTTGTTGGCTCTTAGATCACGTGCCTGCTCTATGCTTCCACTTTTCCATACATTGAATGACTGCCACCATCAGTAATCTACTCATTGCAAGTGGCACAGTAAATACAGGAAACTGAGTAACTGCAACATATGTTGGACATCTTCTACAAAAGTAGATTTGAGTCATTATTTTTATATTGGACTATGAGCTTTTCTTTTATAACGTATCTTTTGTTGAAATTCGATCTCTAACTCTTTTTTTGTTGTTTTTACAGTGGGGATAAAGTGCACATCTGTCTCTAGAAATATTGGCTAGTATGCGAATATTTTATAGCTATTGTCTAGTTGCAGCAGGTTCCTTTGACTCATGCTATTAGTAGGATGAACACGTGCTTCCTCTAGTTCCACTTTGGCTACAATGAGTTTAGCATTCACTGACTTTTTCACTATTATGTGGAGAGTTCTGTAGAAAACCTGAGTTGAATTCTCTATCACACAAACATTGGTGGATCTTTGATAAGTACGACGCAACTACTGTTATCTTGTATTTAAAATATTTGCAGGTGTGAATCATTCATGAGGTGAGGAAGTTCTCAAACAACGACTCCAACCTCCTCCTTCAATTCACCTCTACCAACAACATTATGAGAGAGGCTCATCACAGCTGCCTTGATTAAACAAAGGCCTCGTGTTGCACAAAAGAATAAACTACCAACTATGGATGTACACCATAGATTTTATTTTCTGTTCAAATAAACTACCAGCTATACGATGGCATAGTATAGGGGTGTTATAATGATTGTGATTGGAGGAAGCTTTTTAAATAATTTGAAACTTGATGATATTATTTGTGTGTCCCAACATTTAAAAGAAATTTTTTGCTAACACTTGCTATACCTTGGTTAAATGCTAGAGAATCCACATTATTGAAATATAATATTGTGCATTTCTTTAATTTTGGAGATAAATCTTATTTTTCAACTTTGTGATGTTTATAGGTTGACATCAAGGTTGAAATTGAAGGTTGACATCAAGATTGAAGTTGAAGGTTGACATCAAATGAAAACGAAGGCGAATGGAGTGGAGTTGGAGATATTTTTTGAAATCAAGCCCTGGAAAAAGCATTTTTTAATTCTTATTTTAAATCTTAGAGAGCTTTAATTCACTACCCTTTTTTTTTGTTTTAAACCAACTCATATTTCCTTTTGGGTTTAAAATTAACCACTTGACTTGATCTTTTCAAAGTTGGTTAAAAAGAACCTTAGACATTTACTAGATTTCAATTTGGACTTAAAATTGAACAAGGAAAAATTCACATCTCATTTGGTGCTTTTAAAATGAACTCATCACTACGTTGAGGTATAAAATGAACAAGTGTCTTCCATGTTTTGCAATATTTTTTATAAATTAACATCATTCGAAATGCATATGCACTTCTCTTGCGCTTCACAACGATCTTGAGAATCAAAAGCATTTTGGTGATGTTAAGTTGTCAAAAAAATTGCCTTCACACTTTCATTTTGGGAACTTAAAATTGAACAAAACACTTTGCGAGTGTGAGTAAACTTGTTGCGAGTGTTCTCCCTTTGTTTCTAAATGAAGGTTGATCAAACTACGAATGAGTTTATTCGCTTTTGTTTAACTTAGAGGGCCTGCCTTGTGGGAAAAAGTACTCACCCAAGGGAATGACCCAACCAGGAACACGCTAAAGCCAAGCGACTTCCAACTGGTATATAAGTGTGGATTCTTGAGGAAAGTTCAAGAATCACGAGGATTATTTCGACGAGATGGATAGAAATGGACTCTCATCGATGTTGGATAATCTCCCATGAACGGAATGCCTGAATTAGAACATTTTGTCTAGAAAAAAGGTCAAAACCTTATCTATTTTGTTGGTGCAAGAGGTCATGTCCTTTGAAACCACCCCATGTTATACATGCGGTTTTGTTGTGGAAATGGAAAGTATGTCATGGGAGATTCATGGGTACTAATGCTTGGCTGACCCGAGAAGTGTGTGTCATGGAAGGGAGCCAGTGTGGTCAAGCATTTAGCCATTCGCACAAGATATCCGCAGCTAGATTCATCCAAGTGGGAACCCAACAAGATATTGCCTCATCATCCTAGGGTTGTAAAAAGTGCTTGGAATCAAAAACACTTTGATTGGATTCAAAACATTGAAAAATGAACATTCACAAGAGCCTCAAATTTCAAACACCTTGGAAGAAACAAATATCCTTTGACGAATTTGAGTACTATTGCTTTCCCTAGGGATCATATCCTTAGAGGTTTCTAAGTGCTCAAAATCTATCGACATTTGTTTTCACTAAGGATAAACCTAGGAAAATTTTGCCCTAATTTTTCTTGATTTCCACATAATGGACCTTGTGAAATGAAAACGAAAGTGGGACATTAGACATTTAGTTTGAAAACATAATCAATCAAGTGTGTTGGTAAAAGGAATTCACTAAGGCAAGATAAAAGACAAATTGGATTACACATGTGTTTTCTACATGATTTCCCGCAAGATCAAGATCCCAAAACCAATGTTTAAGAAGCTTAGTCTGAAAGCTCGTGAGGAGCGTCTTGAGATCCTGAGTTGAATGAGTTTTACTATCAGCATAATCCCAAACTTTTTGAAAGGTTTGCTTTCCTCCAATAGGAAATATAGCGTGTTCTTCAACACCGAGGTCTTGTAAGAAGAAGTGTTATCTAAGTCAAGTCTAGGATCAAATTCAATCACTTTCATACATCTCTCAACCATCGAAATCAGTCAAAAATCACCTCACCAACAACTCTTGGAAACTTTGTAAACATCTTTTATGGTAAGCTTTTAGGCGAAATCAAAACCTCTTTGTTTGACTTAACACAACTAGTCAAACAATCATCCTATACATGAGTTCTCTCTAGGATAACACAACTTCTTAGGGTTTATGAGTTCATCTTGTTTGGCTTAACACACTTAGCCAAATTATCAAAGCATCACCCCATTTGACTTAACACACTTAGTCAAACCGTCCTCTTATGTACAAGTCCACACTAGGATAACACAACTTCCTAGGGTTTACAAGTTCATTTATCACTTTTTGTTTGACTTAACACATCTAGTCAAACTATCAATCAAAACACGATCAATCAAAGTCCTAAAAAGTTTAGAATTTCCTTCAAAGTCTCTTTAAGAGTTCCATTCATCCGTATAACTCATCTTTCATTTATCTCATCCTCGTCATCGCTTTGATCCTTCAATTATCCTAGTTCTTCGCTTCTTTCAAACAAAGGTTTAGATCCATCTAAAGAATTAGAGGTTCATCTCTTACATTCTTGAAAATTGATCTTTATTTTATGGTTCAAACTCAATCTCAACACAAGAGGGACATGGAATATAAACTTGATCCATCCATCATGAGGAATTCAAATCAACCAAATTACCCAAGTCTAACAATGCCATTTGATTATCGAAACTCACATTTATGAAATTCAAACATGGCATTATTATCTCCTCTAAACTTCAACGATACAAATGTGAGCATACCCAATCTAAAGTTTGGAACACCTTTCCCAATGATAGATTTAAATCCAAGTCCAAATCTGCAAATCTATCAACCAAATGCTCAATGCACGAGTTTCCAAACAACATTATCCCACCAAATCCATACATGCCAAGTACAACTTTACCGAACATGACCATTTCAAATCCAAACTTGGTAAAATTTGGTGTAGACATGTTTTCAAAATCCAAGCAATATATTGGCAACTCCATATGTTGATTCAAGTCAAGGTAACACCATGCAAAATCAAAGTTACCTAAATCAAGGCAATATGATTCTCAACCACAAAAATATTCAAATTCAACCTATAATGGAGAATCACAACATCATACCAAATCATTGCATTTTGTCATCGATATCGCAATAGCAGGTGGCAACCATCCAAGCAATCCCAACAATCAACACCACCGCCAAAACACAAGACGACCAATTTATTCTCCATCATGTTGCAATCCGCTCAAGAAGCTTCCTACAAAAAGGCACTCCAAAACCAACAAGCCGCACATGCCACTCAGATGGCACAAGCAATCCAACAAGCACATGCTCAAGCATGAGCACAATTCCAAGCTCAGCAAGCGCAAGCGCAAGCACAATACAAAACTCAATGGAAAGCATAACAAGAAGCGCATCAACAATCCTTGCAAGACTACCAATTACATTAGTAATACGACCAACAACAAGCGTTGTTTGCGCAACAAAAGCAGTAGGACCAACAACAAGCGTTGTTGGCTCAGCAGCAAACATATGCATTACTCGCGCAACAAAACATGCAACAGATTCCCACCGCAATTATTGAAAACAATGATCAAGATCTATTCATCAATGACAACATTGAAGATGTTTCCATCTCATTGAATGATCAAGTCAACACACACCAAGCACCACTTTTCAATCATGATCAAAATCCACCAAAAATACCCAACAATGATCAAATTCAAGAAATGTCAACATCACTTGATCCTATGGTTGAAGACATTGGTAATCTCTCTTCCGCAATTGTTGAAAACAATGTTCAAGATCTTGAAGATGCTTCTACCCCATCCAGTGATCAACTGACCATACATCAAGAGCCACTTTTTAGTGTTCTATTTCAAGATGTGTTAACATTATTTGATCCTACTGACATAATCCATGATCCATCAACCAATGATCACATTGAAAAAGTCTCTACATCGCCTTATGAGTTAGAGGACATATCTCAAGAACGTATTCCAAAGCATGATCAAAATCTATTGCCAAGGTCTAGCAATGTTCCTTCCCAAGACATATTGACATCCTTTGACCTCATGGTTATAGATATTGAAGAAATTCTTAACTCACCATTTGATCCAAGTCCGCTCAAAGCTCAAGATGATATCGAGCCACTTCCCATTCCTAATAAAGATATCCAAGAACCCACAATAGGCAATCCATCCTTTGAAATCGACCCATGTCAAGAACTTGAACCAAAACATGTCGAAAGTAATTCCAGAATTAGTCAAGATCAAGAATTTGTATCTCCAAGATACTACAATGATCTAATAGGCACTCTTTTATCTATACAAGATGTCACAAATGATGATCATATCCATATAACACATATTCCTCCATCTACCCACAAGATGCTTTCTTTGGATAGACATGTAGATTCAATCTTCATTCAAAACAAGATTCTCATACTCTTGACATCATTACCAAGGAACAAGAGTCTCCTACTCTTAACATTTGTACACAAGACCAAGATGTAGAAATATCTTACGAAAACATATCAGAAGAAAATCATGAAGAAGGCTCCTACATAAGTCATGAATTAGAAACATCAAGTGAAAGCATACCAAGAATGAATCATGAGGAAGAATTTTACAAGGATAGCAAAGCACCAACACTTCTTGAAGAAGCAGTACAATCTGATATTTCACAAGATCAAGCTAAAGATGTCAATCAGGCATTCATCCCACTTATGGAAGATCCTATCACTTATAAAGTTGGATCACTTGCCTTTCTTAGGGAAAGCTACCTCATCAATAAAGAATAAGACACTTTTTAAGGTCCACGATAGAGCAGAGAAGGATTAGCACCTTGTTTCCAAGGAAAATTGTATCCTATTGCAAACAAAATGTTTCAGCAGATGAATTATCAAGGTAGAGGATTAGGCCTACATGAACAGGGTATCCTAGAACCAGTGTAGATTATTGGAAATCCTAAACATCAAGGCCTTGGTTATTTGAAAATCAAGGGATCTCAACATATTAGTAATACTTCCACAAAACTAGGGGCAACTTCGTCTTGAGCAAATGTCAACATAAGGAGCATAAAAAATCCTTATGATGAAATCAATGCCAATACTACAACCCGCCATGTCATGAATCTTCATCCACCCATCACCCCATCCAAAAACTGGGACCAATATAAAAAGGAATATTTGAATCAAATAAAAGAAGATAAGAAGCACAAAGGAAAAATCAAATACATATGGATACCAAAAAATACAAAGAAATATTATCCCTATCAAACTCCATTAGTCGAAGAAACTATGGGGAAAAATAAAAAAGGGAAAAGTATCCATCAAAGATGTCCACAAAGAAAAAATTAGGCTTCTCGAGCGACATACAAAGTATATCGAGCTATTGGTCCTAATTCCATGCACACTTTCGTATCCACCCATCATTCCTCATCTTCCCAAGTTTGGAGAGTCAAAGGTTCCAAACTGTCAACCAATCCATATTTTATTCCTAAACACACTTCATCCATGCCTCCATGCATGATATCCAATTCTCACATTGACCATGTGTTGGCAATGACCCTTCATCATAAGGATTCAAAAGGCAATCTATCGCGATGTGCGCACAGAGACAGAGTTAAATCCGGTATCAGCAAAATAGATCAGGGATCTCATAAATTACATTCAAGTGCACATATCTTGGCAAAGCAAATTCTTCAAGCAAGATACCGATGGCACACTATGACAGAAGCATCTACATCAGCACCACTAAGTGGTTCAATATCAGCCCAAAATCTCTCAGAAAATTTAAAAAAAATACAAAAAATACAAAAAATCCAAAAAAAATAGAAAAAGGATTGAAAACAGTAAAGAAAAAAATCGTCCTCTAGTGAAAACCACTACGGTGGCGCTTTGGATAGGTACCATAATGAAAACCTAGCAAACAGGCATCATGAGTAGAATCGAGCATCTGCGTGCGCCAGTTCAAGAGAAAGCATCTTATCACATCCATAATAAAGCTAGCATTCTAGCCATATCATTTGTTTATCCATGAACCATTTATCCAACCCATTTTTATCCATCTGCATCCAACGTCCAAGTTACCTTGATCTTGATAAAATTTTGGAGCACACTCTACACTTGTTTATGGTAAACATCTTGACATGGGTTATTTTCATTGATCCTATCCAATCCAAACATTATCTAAGCCTTGAAGAATTATGTGAATGAGTATTCCTCTATTCAAACATTTTATCTTGTCACAAGATAATCCATATCGATTCATCCAAGAATCTACCCATGGTCATTCAAACATTGCTAGAAACTAGGGGCAGATGTTTACATCTTGTTTCAGGAATAAATCTTGGTATATATCCTCTAGCTTATGAAGTGATCTGAACATTTGCAAACGAAAAATTAAATTCTTCGAAGAATTTGTGAACCAAAAATCCAAATCACTAGCCCATGGCATATTTTGATAGAAGACGTTCCTTATCAAGCTTTATCTTTCATCGAACACCAATCGAAGCAATCCATATTAGTTGCATCTAATGTGTACTTGAACGTCACATCAAAATCATCAAAGCTATTTTATTCCAAATCAAGCTTCATCAATCTTGATCAATCGAATCTAATCAATCATCACCTTGTTTGACTTAACACACTTATTCAAACTATCATCTTGTGCATGAATTTACTCTAGGATAACACAACTTCCTTGGGTTTACAAGTTCATTATCATCACTCTGTTTGGCTTAACACTCTTAGCCAAATTATCAAACCCATAATCACCTCGTTTGGCTTAACACACCTAGCCAAATTATCCTTTTTGTATGAGTTTACTCTAGGATAACACAACTTCCTGGAACTTATGAGTGCATTATCACTTTTTTTTGACTTAACACACTTAGTCAAACAATCAATCCATCAATCCGATTGATCAATATTAAGCTTGGTTTTCAACAAAATCTCAAAACAGAGCACTGATATCATCACATATCGTAACCAAATTGTCAAAATCATGCGAAAAACCAAAAACATTCAAAATCTCATCAGAAAATCCAAAAAAATCCAATTCATCGAAAAATCCAAAAACATTCAAAAATCTCATAAAAAATCATCAAAAAAATGTCAAAATATCAGAAAATATTAAAAAAATTCATCATTAAGTCAAGTCTTTCACCTTGTCAAACTACATCGTCTCTGAGCTTGAATGTAGGCAAGGTTGATCTTTGATCATCCCCCGAGACAGTTAGGGTCATTACTTTAGGCGTCCGTCGCATTGGCAATCCGTTTGCCCATATTTTTTTTACAGTTAGGGTTAGTCCTTTAGGCGTCTATCACAATGACATCCGTTTTCCCATCTAGTTAGGCGTCCGTCGCAGAGGCATTCATTTTTCCATAATTTTAGGATTTTAGGCGCCCGTCGCAATGACATCTGTTTGCCCATCTAATTAGGTGTCTGTTGCAGGGGCATTCGTTTGTCCATCTTTTTCACATTTTAGGATTTTAGGCATCTGTCGCAATGACATCCATCTCCCCATCTAATTAGGCGTTCATCACAAGGGCATTTGTTTGTCCATCTTTTTCACATTTTAGGATTTTAGGCGTCCATCACAATGGCATCCATCGCAGAGGCATTCATTTGTCCATCTTTTTAGGATTTTAGGCGTCTATCGCAATGACATCCGTCTGCCTATCTAGTTAGGCATCCATCGTAGAGGCATTCGTTTGTCCATCATTTTAGGATTTTAGGCATCCGTCACAATGACATTCGTCTGCCCATCTAAATAGGCGTCCATCACAGGGGCATTCATTTGTCCATATTTTTCACATTTTAGGATTTTAGGCGTCTGTCGCAATGGCAATCCGTTTGCCCATCTATCTCATTAGCAGTCAAGTCAATTGGAGTTTGAACTATGTCATCTCTAAGCTTAAACGTAGGCAAGGCCATCCTTGATCGGCCCTCGAGACACAAAATTCAAAAACATTCATAAATCTTGAAAATACCAAAAACATTTGTAAAACATCTCAAAAATTCCCAAAACAACCTCAAAAAAACATTTGAAAAAACCAAAATGGTGCACCCGTCTCATCTCGCTTTCACCCACAATAATAACCATTTCTAATAAAGTCAGTCATCGTCATCACCCTTTGATGAGTCAGTCAGAAGCAAGTCTAGCACGTTCAGAAGAGAACACCTTAATCATCAAAGTCTCAAGCCTAAGTCAGTAAGCAAGCAAGTTGGTCAACTCAGAGTATCAATAGCTTATCACCCAAATTAGTCCCATCAAAATCCTGATCACAACATGTCCTAGGATGAAGCTTTCCTGTGATGGACATAAGCATCAAGTACCCCATAGTAGTTAATCTTGGCTAGCAGGACGAAGAACATTAGCTTGTTTGCTTATTTTATTTCATCTTTTTGACTTATCTTAGTTTGCGCTCATTCCAAGGACCTCTTGATGATGCCTAAACAAAATAGGTTTAGAGAGAAAGGAATGGGGCAATGATCATTATCTTTTTATCTACTATGCTTGTTGGATATTATTGTAAAATAATTTCATCATCCATACTTTGTTTTGTGTGCAGGGAGGATGTTTTAGGCATCTTGTTGACCACATAAGAAGGCTTTCCTTCTTATGTTTTGGCCCGAGATGTTTAGAATATCTTAACTGCATTCTGAGTAAGGTTATGTTTGTCAAGTGTGAACAAGAGTACTCCTATCTATTTGATGATTCAAAGTCCATCACACTAGGCGCCATGCCATCTTGGTTCTTAATATCTTGATGCATCACACCTACATGTGTTATCAAACATAAGGAAAGTCATGCTCTTTATCTCTCCCATCCCTGGATAAGCAATACATCATGATCATTCATCAGCATTTCTAATAAAGTTGTCTTGTTGGACTTCTGCATTCTTCTTGGATTCAAGGGTTGATCCCTCTCATTCTTCTATCCTCTTTCACACTAACAAAGCATCCATCTCATCCATCTCATATGCATTGCATATCATTTAACATGTTTAAAATAATATAGATTTGTTATTTTAAGTATCTTCCAAACATCTCATTTACATCATCATTATCATCCATACATCCATTTTGAACCTCTTTGTCATGAGATCGACCTCAAATCTAATCTTTTTGCTCGATCTCTCGAGGGGGCAATGTACTAACATATTTATTTTCGTTGGGGCATCCGAAAAAAGCAGAAATTTTTTAAATTTCAATGTTAGCAGCATCATTCTTTGAACCAATGCAACAAGTACATTGCTTCAAAGAGGGGCAAAATGTAGAAATGCAAATTTGACATCATTGTCAATGTTCACCTTTTGATTAAATAAATCAAGTTTTATTTAATTAAATCATAAATCTCCTAGGTCTATTAATTTAATCACCAATATTAAATTAAATGATCAATGCTCATTTCCTCTCATTTGATTTTAAAAGAAATACAAAAATCTAAAATCAAATGTCATATCACTTAAATAATCTATTAGATTAATCAAATCATGATTAGTTTAATCCTAACTAGATGAATCTTCTAGATTCATCCACTTGCACCAATAAATCACTTTATTTGATTTATTAAAACCCGTATTTTCCCTCATTAACTCTCATGTTTGACTTTTTGGACAAACACAATTCCCCCCCAAAACCCCTCAACCAAATTCATTTAATGCAAAATTCAAATTTGAATGGGCACATTGGCCAAGACTCACACATTCCTCACCCTCTCACACTTTGACAAGTGGCATCTTGTCATTGGTCCATGAATGATCCCACATTCATCAATTTGACCTCTCCTCTCTTCAAGTTCAACTATAAGTTGAAGGCTTCTCTCCTTCAAACAACAACACATCTTTAGGCAAGGTTACTCTCCACATGAGAGAACTAATCTTGCTCATCACAACAACACAATTTGAGAACACATCTTGAAGCAAGGTTACTCTCTTCATTTTGAGACTCAATCTTGCTCTTCATCATCTATCATTCGGCAGATTTTTCTTATCAAGGGGGTGGGAAAGGGCTTTTCTTTCCACAATTCAAAAGGCACCACTCCCACTATGGGATAGATATGGATATTGTTTGAATATGCTTTCAAGTTTTCTTATTTGGTCTTTTATAGTTTTGTTTAGCATGTTAGACATTATTTGTTATCTCATAGGGATGTTGTGATTTACTAACAATGCTAACCTTATGTCAATATTATAAGCAGCATTTTGCAGATTTTAGCATCCACAGTCATCAAGAGAAAACCAATAATCAGGGAAAAATTTAGTGGTTAATCTTCGCCAATTGGCGAATAATAGAAATCTGGACCTCCAAAAATGGTGAATAGTGCAAGCTAAAAAGAAGACTGAATCACTAGGTTTTTACAGAAAAATAATTTTGTCTTGATTAATTCACTAGGTAAACAATGCATCATTGGAAATTATTCACCAGTATTTTATACAATAATTAGAAATATTAATTATATTTTCCGGTTTTATTATATTCCTCCGATCAATTTTTGGGTAATATCGCCACTAATAATAAAATACTATTTAATTTTAGGGATACTTTAACAGCTTAACCTTGAATATGCATTTTATCTATTGCCACTGATTATATTTTTAATCGGATGGTTGTGAGTTGATTTCACGGCCTAATACACATTTGCCTTTTAAAAGGCTTGCTGAGGCCCAAAAAAAAAATGGGCCTTAGCAAGCCTTTTAAAAGGCACATGTGTATTAGGTCATGGAATCAACTCACAACCATCCAATTAAAAAGATAATTGATGGTAACTTTTTCAGTTTTCATTTAGTCTTATTTTTAAAGTGATATTTTAAAAAAGCGCTTAATCTGTGTGTGCTGCAATGCATTTTCAATAGTGAATTTATGCCCGCTATCCCTGGACCACACAAGGGGGCATTGCCCCCTTGACCCCCACAAGGGGGCTCTACCCCCTTGACCCCGCCGGTGGTTGTCGCCCCCGGGCCCCTACTTCAATATTACAAATATATATATATATATGGGGGAGCGGTGTCGATCAACTATACAAAATTTTAAAGGAGAGATTAGCCATTGTAATTAATATTTTTAGTGATTATTCACTAGGATTTGCTAATGTTTTTATTATTTTTATCAATTATTCATTAAGATTTGCTAGGATTTTACAATTTTTTTTAATAATGTGTATAGATTTGCTAGGAAAATTAATCTTTTTTTCAAAAAAAAGGAAGGATTCGCCAAGATTTTACACCTTCACTGAGGGGGGGATTTTTTAAATTTATCCCTACCAATAATGACTAAGAAACCAACATCATAAGGTTGCAAATCTGAACATCATTGTACTACCACTATCCAAGCAACCTGTCAAAGATTCATAACCAAAACTACACACCAAGGCTAACTGTTCCTGTGTAACAATATTAGAGAACAAAGCACTATTAATCAATATCAATCTTTCATCTTTAGATGTCGATTATGATGTCAAGCCAATTTGAAACATATGAACCAGATGAAGACTTAAGATATATCAATCACTGAGACAATGTGAAAGAACCATGAAGATATGAAATGACAAAACCATCTGAACATGTGTCATGGTGATCTTTATCAACAAATATTGAAGATCAGTTACTTGAACATACCACATTTTGGTCATATTAAACTTCACCCTCCATTGTCAATTGTAAACACATTGTTACCAGTATGAATAACCATGCATAAATGAATATCCTGCTATAATCAACATCTAACAAACATCATAACCAGTCATATAAAAAATAAGAACATGCCATGAAACATGTGAACCAACTGTTCATTGTATGTGCTACCCAGATTATGTAAATGTGTCACAAAAGCTAGTATTGTTACCAAAGGCAAAAAAGCAAGATAAACATCTAAAGGCCATACAACCAATGAAACCAACTGTAAATTCAATTAGAGTAGCAAACAATGATAAGAAATTTGTAAGAGAGCAACCATAGAATCAAGCTCCCCCAACAAAGAGGCTTCATAAAAATTCCTTTTTGATCTGTAAGACACCATTTCTTTTCTCAAGCTTATTGAAAATGTGCAAATTCTTCAATCAGTGACTCTTTATCGTTGATTCAATAACTCACTGCACATTTTTAAGGAACCGGTAGTAAGATAATTAGGGCAATTCATTTTCATTGCAACTAACCTTGTTTTTCAAAATAACATCTTTTACCAGAATAACACAAAGCAGCCAAATCTGTAGCATATAGTCCACTATATAAGTCTCAAGTCACCAAACTATCAGTATATCATGTAATAATCAACAGTCAAAAAATACTACATCAACAATCACAACTCCAAAAAATTAATTTTATAGAAAATACTTAGTATGTTGTTCATGTTTTCCAAGCAAAACACTACAAAACTTGGCATTTACCGTTAATGTTTTTCAACTAACTGCCTATATCATTCTTTCAATTAAGACCTCAAACAATTCATTGTCTCAACATGCTCTGTTGCTGAAATATCATTCATATAAATAAAGGCACTGAATTTTATCAAATTTCTGTTAGATATGGTTTCAATGTATCGAACAATGATGAGACAATATAACAAGATTTGAGGACAAACACTAAATGAGGGGTGATCCCACAATAGTGGTTTACAATTTTTGGGCAAACTGAACACTGCAATTATTATTTCTAACTAATCTTCACTTTCAGGCTCTTGTAGCGGCTAAACTGCGAGGAATTTGAAAATGATGCAAACTAGAGTCTCATCACATTTTGTCTATAGATTCTAAAAATAGTTTTTTCAAAAAATTTGGAATCAGATTGCACTTTTTTTTCCATCTCCCACGAAAACTAGTTTTTTTTAGAAAATAACATTTTTTAAAAGTGACGCTCACCGTATACAACATAACTCTTTTTGTATGAAGGTTAAAATTCTAATTTTTTCGAATTTAGATTTGTAACTACGATATCTAGTACTTTGATTTGGTCTCATTTTTTTATTGAATATTTTTTCCTTAATCAATTTTCAAAGTCAAACGAGTTGCAATTCAAACATAGGCGGACTGTATACAACATAAATTTTTTTGCATGAATCAAAATTTTATTTTATCTTTTTTAATGGATCAAGGACCTCAATACCCAGCCTCAACGTATTTTTAAAAAAATTATTTCGATAATCTGCTATTTTTCCACACGTGCAGACCAAATATTTTTATTTTCAGTGAAAAACCTATGTTTAATAAAACTAAAAAATAAAATACATAGTAAAAGAAAATCATATTAAAATTATATTCAACGGATATCTCATTCTGAGGACTATCATTATCTACTTGGGTTTCTAAATTTTTCTACATTTTCATTTTCAAATTGAGCTTTGAACGACATTTTTTTACGAGAAAAATCAAATTTTTGAGGAGATAAGGGAAAAAGGGTGTTCGGCCGAACATATGTTCGGTTGAACCTCTTAAAGGGGTTCAGCGGAACCTAGGTTCGCTTGAACCACTTTAAAATAATGAGCAAAATTTAGGGGGTCCGGGAAAATGACAGGGTTTTTTTTTTTTAAATCCCTATTAAGGGGGTTCGACCGAACCCTAGTTTGCTCAAACCCCTTTATTTTAATATTTCCTCTCACATGTCAATGGGGTTCGAGCGAACATAGGGTTCGGTCAAACCCTGTGGTTTGATTGAACCATGTTAAAGGTTCAGTCGAACAATTTGGTTCGACCGAACCCCTTCACTTTGTGTAGAGGGAAAAAATGAATTTTCCCTTCCTCCACAAAAGTGTTCACCACTTATGTGGGTTCACCCTGAACACTGCTTCATTGTTCAAGCATCTTAACCTCATGTATCTCTTGAGTAGCACAAACCATCACTGATTCTGATAAATACAAAGAAAATATTGATCCTTTTGGCTCAAACAATACATTACAGCAAAGTAAGGTTAATAACAATTTGTCCACAAATGGTGGAAAGCGTAATTGTGTCACAAGTATCTTTTACTATGGACACTCCCAAATAAATAGAAAGCATCAACTACTACACCACCAATAGTCATATGAGAAATCATCTTCTAACAGAGTGATGATATAAGTTAACCATAACATTAATATAGTTATCATCAACTCAATTGTCACTGTTATTCCTAGCAAAGACAATAAAACACATCTATGACATGCATCGTAATGATAAATAGGTTATGAAACAACAAGATTCTACTACCTATTATTTGATATCAATGGGGTTTATTCAAAATGCATTAATCACCTCCCCCTATCTTCATACTCTCTTGTGCAGCATGCATAAGATTTAGTTCTTCATTTTTATTTTATTGCTTTCTTCTCCATACTTGTATAGGCTTTTTCTTTTCCTTACTCATGGTATTCTTTTCCTTTTGTTTGAACACGTAGTCCCTAGATGGCTTTATCAAACTTTTCTTACACCACTATACTTTGTGTCCAAACCCATTACACCTATAACATATAATACAATTGTCTAGACCAAAGAGGGAAGAATTTCTTCTAGGCATGTTGTATGAACCTATCTTGACATTTCTCACATGATTGTGAGTTTTATTCATCCAACAATTTCTTGCTCTATGTCCATAAGCATTACAACAATAACAATAGCCATGAAATTGAGAGTGGTTATACCTGATAAATTGGGATTTTGATGGTCTTTTTGTCCTTTCATCAACCCATTTATCTTCTGTTTGAGCAACAAAAATATGGTGTTTTCTTGGCTGTAAATGACTTTCCATCTGTAGTAGTAAAAACTATTTCATGTTTAGATTCTTCTGTAGAGCCTTGTCCAATCTCATATCCCACTCCTGTAGGATCTTGAAATCGCTTTTGTCTGCCAATCATCTCATTTAATAAATTAGTATTGCAATCAAATTTCTGATTTTTATCCAATTGAACCTTAACACTTTCAATATCTTTTCTTAATGCAACTAATTCTCCTTCAATTTTTAGAAATTTAGTCTTTTTAACTTCCAAATTAGACCTTACAACAACTGCAATCCTTTTGCATTCTTCAACTTCAATTTTCTGACTGATAATCAAATCATCTTTAAGAGTTAGTTCTTTTAACAAGGAATCATTATATGAACATCTCTTTAATGAGGCAACCTCATTTTCTAGTTTATTGCATAGTTCATTCTTGTCTTTTAACTTGTCTTCTAATCCCTCTTCAGTCTTTTTCTTATCAACCATTTGGGCTTTCAAAAATTCAATAATCATTTTATCATCATTATGATCTTGTATTACAACTTTATTGACACTGACACTTTCCTCTAAGCGTACCTTGAGATCCTAATTTTCTTTTCTAATCTTTTTAAGCTCATCTAAGGCAACAAGCAGTTCTGCCGCCAAATCAGCCTCAAAATCATCACCTTCACAATCATTTTCACCAAATTCTTGTTCAAAGTCACTTACTAAGTGATCTTCTTCACCAACTATAGGATCACTTTTAGTATTAACTTGCAGGGGTAATTCTTGAGACAAAACTTCACTAGACTTGGTAGCGATTTATCAAATGTTTGCTTGACACTAGTAGCTTTATTTTGACCTTTGTTTCTTTTGCACTTAGCCATGACAAATGCTCCATGACACTCCAAAAACAGACTTCCAAGACCAGAATCAATCCTACGTATGAAACCTAATGCAAGACCCTATGCGCTGATACCACTTGTTGGAAGTGGATTCACTTGTGAGAGGGGGGGTGAATCAAAGTGGAATAATTTTAACTTTTAACTTTGAATGCATAATGAAACTTTTACTAATTTAACCCAATGTGAACATTAGCACTTTAGATTAGATTGACACGAAACTTGACTGACATTTATAACCCATATTAAAAGCATCATATGATATTGTTCAATTAAAGCTTTAAGAAGAATGTTGTTGTGCATTATCACCATAACCATAAAACTTCATAATATGCAACCTTGACTTGCTTTTGACAAAATTTTGACCATTCATATAATGAGAAAACAATGCAGAAGTTAATTCACTTTATGAAAGAAATTTTGCATCAGATTTGCACAATCTAAATTTGCATGACAGACTTGAGAAAATTTACATTAAAATTTTAAATAGCCTTAAAGTATTGGAACATTTACCAATTGAATGAGCACAATAACATAAATAACTGAAATAAATATTATGCAAGATAGACACAAATCACACAAATGAGAGACTTAGAAATTATCGAGTGGAAAACCCTCCTGGGGTAGAAAAACCACTCCTAAACTGCTTTACTGGCTTGATTTCAAAACCACTGCTTACAATGCCTTATAGGCTAATTTCTGAGCACCAACTCCTCATTTAGAGACACCAATCTCAAGGAGCACCAACCCCTCTTCTGTTTTTCAGTAAATAATACAATGATACAAAGGATCTCTCTATTTCTCTCTTATCTATCAAGTGCCTCTTGACATAAAATATCTAAAATCCTCAAAGTTCCAAAATGAACCTTCAGAATTTCAGCCATTGTCAAGCCTTAAGACAACTTGATAATTAAATCATATTTCAGATTTTCAATCTCAAAGCTCAACATTTTTTTTCAATACAATAGCAGTGATATATTCACACTAGTTTTTCAATTTTCTTTCTCATACATTTCTCATAGTTCTTCCATATAATTGTTGTTATGTACTCACACTCTGTTTCTCTCTACATTTCAAACATTTCTTAATGTTCTTAAAAAATAGTTAACACCTGCTTTCCATTTTTCCCCGCAGAAATTAATAACCCTTATTTCTCACATAGTTTTCAAATACAAAACTGAAAGCCCTAATATCTCTATTTTTCTGTTTTAACAGATTTCATCATTACATATTTGAAATTGTAACTCTTGACCATTTTTTTCAAAGAATAGAATAGAGGTGATTATCAGAATACCATTTTTTGTCGAGCAACAAAAACAAATGTCACAATTTTCCTATGGGAAAGATCGGTATGTAGAAATTCTTCTGACAAGAATACCCAAGCAGGATGCAAAATCAGAATGGTGACTGAATATTTTCTTCACAAGCAGCCTGCACATACAGTGGTTAATGAACCAACATCAAGACAATACATATTCCATGAAATAATAGCCACTAAAACTATTGCTAAAGTGAAGTAACCGAAAAGATAATGTTGTGTAACTAAAACCTCTAAAAATACACCCAAGAACAGTTACCCACAACTCTAGGTGAGAAGATGAGAAGATTTGTACGCATCATGATTACCCACAAGCCAAAAGAAACATTCCTTAAAATGAAGCAACTTTAATATAGTAAACTTATTTGAAATACATTTTTGTGAAGAATGATGGAGAGACTGTCATGAATATATTTAGCAGACCTATAGTGAGAAAAATGTCTAATACTCCTTCCAAATTTGAGCCTTCACCCAACGACAAGAATTTGACACAACCATCGACTAGGGTAATGTTCTTTTTTATTCCCCCATTTGCTCTCTAAGCGTTTTAGAAAGCCAACAACCATAGTGAAACGACTGAGAAGATTTCTATGGTGGCGGTCGAGTTAGGGTTACAAACCCTCGAGCATGTGAGAGAAAAGAAAGATCGATAACTTTTCAATTCATGATATTATTTCAAGTCAGTAGCATCAAATGGTTTTGACTGAGTCGACTTTATCCATGCAATAAAACATCAATAATCATTATCAATGTTCAATAATTAATCAAGTGAAATGTTGACATAATAATGCCTTAAATAATTTTCCATGACCACTTTACAAACCAAATCCCAATTACCTTAGTCATCCTTGTTTCCAAGGAATCAAATCCATATCACTTTCATAGTGAATTTTAAATAAACACACACCTTATGTCGGCCAAGAGCTAACAAAGTTGATGACCTCAGTAAAAAAAATGCTAAAGCTAGTGATGATAACCAATAACCATTTAAATGGCTTATATTTTAATCACTGAAGAAAAGGCTAATATGAGTAATTTTTAAAGCTTAACCATAAGTCTTTGAAGTCTGATTCATGTGACTTCATTTTCCACTTGAAGCCATAGGAGCCCGATTTCCTTAATAAAGCATATCTTTGCTAAGTGACACAAACCACCGATTCCCTTATTAAGATCTAATAAAGCCATGTCAAATATAAAGATCTCAATGATTACCAAAGACAAATGCAATATTTCCCCTTGTGTATGATTTAACACTAAAGAGAAACCAAAAGAATGCCATGTAAACCAACATGATGCAAGTGTTCACATTTGAATGTATGTGAACAAATCATAAAGAACCACTTTGAACCCATATCACCAAGTGCCATTCACTTTACATAAACTAGTTTCTATCACCTGTGAATGCCAAAGTGAAATTTTTATGCTAATGACATAAAATGTCAAACCTCAAAAACACTTTGCAAATATACATATGCCAAAAACAATGTCAATTTTATATGTGTATACCTCGATGGGAGAAGCTTTAAGAATACCAAAATGATATCACCTGAAATAACCTTCAACCATTTAGACATAATGAAGATTGTTGCACATGGAACCAAATAATCAGTACATCCAAAAAGATAACATCATAATGCTAAAGAAGTATCCCAATCAAATTCCATAATAGGACCAAACTATGAAATGCCAAGGCACCAACCTAGGGCAGTTTTGACATCAAGGACAAATGCCACAGAAGAAGCCAACAAACTCCCCCTTTGTCCTTCATGGCAAAAAATTGAGCCATTTGAATTGCCATTTTCTCCCCCTTTTTGTCACAAGGATAGAGGAAGAAACTAGTGATATACAACAACCATTTTCTCCCCATATTCTCCTTGAAATACAACAACTAACCAATACCCAGTTGTAGATAGAGAAAGAGTGTAGCAAAAATGCAGACCCAATACCATAAGACAAGTGAATCAAATAAAATTTATGTTGCTTGGTGAAGGTAAGAATATGTGCCATGATGATCACTAGAAAAATGAATAGATAATCAATGAAACAATAATTTCAAGCACCTTTATTGTAATGCGGATGTAGATCAATCCTCTTTTTAAGAACCAATATCGTGGTTACCTGTTATACCCAGCCAAACTTGAAATAAATATATGCCCATGAAAAACTGTGATCTATATTATAAACTAAATTCATGATCTTGAACAACCTATAGCATAATTCTCACTGTCAATCCAACAAAAAACATAAGCATTTGCGAAGGAGAAATCTGAATAGGAAGCATGAATATCCTGAGAAATAAGTTATGTAAGTTGCCTCACTATGAATGCCAAAGGATATAATGTTAATGTCATAAATCTAAACAAATCTATCAATCTTAGGTTTTTCATTAAGAGCAAACCAATAATGACTAAGAAACCAACATCATAAGGCTGCAAATCTTAACATCACAGTACTGCCACTATCCAAGCAACTTGTCAAAGATTCATAACCAAAACTGCACGCCAAGGCTAACTGTTCCTATGTAATAATATTAGAGAACAAAGCACTATTAATCAATATCAATGTTTCATCTTTAGATGTTGATTATGATGTCAAGCCAATTTGAAAAATATGAACTAGATGAAGACTTAAGATATATCAATCACTGAGACAATGTGAAAGAGCCATGAAGATATGAAATGACAAAACCATTTGAACATGTCTCAACAACATGGTTGGTTTCATCCACCTCCCAAGAGCACCAACTGCTACGAAAACCTTCACAAAAAATGAGAGAGGCAACACAAGGCCATTTCACCAAATATGAATGAAGAAAAATGAGATAAATTACATAGCATATAGTGCTTCCTTAAAAAGGCATGAAAATATGTGATGGGTATAAAACTTCTTGATACGAGAAATGAAAGTACCTGAGAATAATTAAATACATAATCATGCCTAAGTAAACTTAAATGAGTAAATGGTAAAAGATAATTACTCCAACACCCCCCCTTAAGTGCAACTTAGGGAGATTATTATGCAAAAATGAAGATGCAATATGGGTCCTAGCTACACAACCATGTTAGGTACCCATTTATAATGCAATCTCTCACAACTAGAGAAAAGGAGAAAAATCATGTGGGAAAAAACCCCTCTCCAAAAGAGAGAAAAGAGAAAAAAAAAAAAACATGCATGGATGGAGGACTTAATCACAACCCCCAAGGACTACATACATCGTGTATATACAATCAATGACCCCCATAAGAGGGAAAGAGAGAGACTATATATCCCCACATAGTGTGTAATCACCTGCAAAAATGGTAAGTTCCCAAAGACAAAACATGATCCAATGTCAACAAACAACTTGTCTCCCTTTTGGAGGAAATAAAACCAAGTACAAATGAAGGAATGCTTCCCATTCTAGATAGGAATTGAAATAAAGAAGCATGAAAATGTATGATGATGTCTCTAAAATTTTCTCATGTGTCGCCAAGACCTCGGAAGATGATGCCACAAACCAATCGGGAACATGTCCAATCATAATAGGAGGTGACAAACAAGGTACCATTGGAAACTAATTTTGAATATTATCCAAAGATTGAAATGGGTTGACAACAACTATAGGTACCATCATCAAATAGGAGGGATATACCCTCAAATGTGTCTTCCAAGTCAGAAATATAAGATTCTATGAATAATGAACCAATGTTCAATAAATAAGAATCCCAATCAGGAAGAGAATGAGATATTGGTCATGATGAGTCACTAGGCATTCTCATTGAATCATCAACACAAGATGAATGGTCTTGTTGAACATGAATGATAGGAGCCTCAATCAATGACTCTGCACAATGAATCACTGGAGTTCAAGGTACATCAAGTGTCCCTGATGGAGAAGAAGGGACATCTAAAAAACCCTTATCATCCTCATCTGAAGAGTCAAAGTATTCCAAAATTTTAATTTCCTATATAGTACTGTGATTATAGGGCATCTTGTCTGAAAAATGAAGAGGCACAAGACAATCTAAAACAAGATCATTTGGGAATAGTTGAGTATCAGGATCTCCATGTATTTCCCAAATTTTAGTCCAAAGAATATGAGCACACTCAAAATGATCAATAGCATTCAAAGTGGCATCATCAATATGAATTGCAATAACTCCTAGGACATGATCCATTTTGCAATTCCATGCAAATTTATCACTGTCAGTACCAAGAAAGGGAACAATATTATATAAGTATAGCAACAAATGAAGCCATTTGAGATGTTTTATCATTTATGATACCATCTCTCCATTGTTTATTGTTTTCCCTTTTCAACATAATCACAACAAGATGTAATGAAAACTCCATAATAAACTATGACAAATCTCCAAGAATACAAAAGAATTAACCTTCAACAACAATTAGAAACTCCCAAATACTACAAATGAAGCCTTCTCAAAATACTTTAGGAAGCAATATGCAAAAAGGGCTGAGAATCTGAAAGAATTTGAGCAAAAATTCAAACACCATACTGGGTTCTCACACCAAATCACCAAAGATCACAACAACACCAATCACCACACATGAGAGACAACCTCTTCACAATCTATAAGAAATTCTCACATAAACAAAAGCACTACAATGCTATATATGAATAGCAAAAATATCTTCCACATTGCCAATGTGGGATAATGCTTCCAATACAACTTAAAAAAAAAATCAAAACTAGGGCTCACTCCGCTCGGCTGTGCAACTTAGGAAACCTACATTTTTAGGGAGACTTAATAAAATATGAAGTTTTAAAACTCCAATCGCCCGTGAAAAAAAACTTCCCAACTTCAAACACTTACTTAGAGGCAATGATGGATGTGGAATTCAAACACAACCTCCAATAGGTGATTAACAACCTAAAAATAACGCCTTTGCTTCAATTCTCATTGTATGAAGGTTATTTGTGTTGGAACGATAGAAAAAAAGCATCTACCATTCTGTTGGGTCCTTCGAAATCATTATGCAACATAATATGGTTGTGCCATTCCTAGATAGAATAAGCAGGACTAGCACAAGAATCGATATCAACACTAGCGGGTGGATCCTCGTGGAACCCTACGCAAATTTGGTGATCACCTCTCCAAAAATTGGGCCTCCAAAATCACCAGAAAATTAGAAAAGCCTCACAAAGTCTGCAAATCATGCCCTCTGAAAATGCTTCTTGGGCCTTCAAACAATTCACGAGAAAATTATTTTCTTCAATGTAGTTCAAACAACCATCATTGGAAACAAATGTCGCAACCTTTTCAGAGTATATCACAGCTAGCAAACACAAATTGAATATCAATTTGGATCTTGTTTTACCTCTCTCGTGAAGGTATTTTTGTGTAGATGGTGCTCCTAGGATGGTTGACACCAACAAACATGAGTGTCCAACTACCTATTCAATGATTTTTGGAGATGTGTACAACAATAAAATTAGGATTAAAATTAAATATCATGTTATCATAGCATTCTCCCACTAGATATTATATATTGCAATGACATCCAAAGGAATAATGAAATATATTGAGTAGAATATCCATGGTCAATGACCTTATTTCATCAAAAGAGTTCGCATTCACTAGCTTCGTGATGAAATTTATAACATTATCCTAAGTTTCAAACCTGTATAATTAGACCTTACCATTCTCTACCTTCTCACACAAAAAATTACTAAACATGAACATGCTTGGTGGTGAGAGACATCTACATTCCATTTCGTTCCATATTTTAGCCTTTCTCATACAACATAATAACCACCTTTGTGTCACATTTCATAAATATTATTGTCTTTTTGTTTCATTTTATTAAATATAAATAAGTAATTTTTAATATAATTTTTAAGTAAAATGTATGAAACTTAAATATTTTATTGTATTTAATAATATTTTTTGTCATTATGTTGAGAAAATAATTTCTGCAACATATCACAAAAGGTGGAGATAACAAACTTTACAATGGACTTCCTCTAGCTCATGGGTACACTTAAGAATAAATTAATTCTAGCTATAAATAGTTTTGAAGTAGTTATTTTCTCAAGAAATAGTTCATGTTGGTGATGATTTTGTTTAAAACTATTTAATGTATTTTTAGTATTTTATAGTATGTAAAGTATTGCATATTTTGGTTTATTTTCTTATTTGAATATAATAATTTAAATTATTCATTTATTTTGTATTACATGTTTACTTAGCTTAGATATTATATGTAAATCATTGTTTTAATTACAATTGTAGTTTTTTTTAGTAGCCTGCGCAGTTCTAATAATCTACACAATTCTTGTAGCAGACTGCACAATTCTAATAGTTTGAACAATTCTTATAGCAGACTATTCAAGAAACCTGCACATTTCATGTAGCAGATTGTTTCAATAGCCTAATAATATTTACAATAATTTTTAGTAGTGTTCTAAATTATTATAGAATTTTAAAGATTGATTTTTTTTCCTAGTTGCATTTCATCTAGTCAATAATTTATAAGTTATTTCTAGGGAAAGGTGTTAAAGGGCTATTAGATTGGCGAGATGAGTTAGGACCAATATGTTAGGAAGATATCTCAATTAATTATCAACCTTTCCTAGGTGATTAATCCTAATTTGTGTTTTTTTAAATCATACGTTCATTATTAGAGTTTAGGATATATTTATTTGAAAAAATATTGAGTATTTATGTAGGTAATGTTTGGAAAGTAAAAATTTTACATACCAAAACCACATGTTGTGAGACAATTGTTGGAAAAATAAGAAATTTTTAATTTGATAAGAACAAGTGCAAGCAAGAGAGCATAAAAACATAAAAAATGATTCATTTTCAAGGTAGTCGAAACACGTCAATTTTCATTAAAAAATAGTCAAAATGAAGAATTTGAAGGTTCCCAAAGAAGAAAAATGTGGTTGGCCACCCATAGACCCCCGCTTTCAAATTCAAAAATAAAAGAAGAAATTGGTTTAACACAAAGCCTTATTTCTATTCCCCCTCTACCTAATGAACACAACTTAGATATTTTTGACCCTCCATTACCATTATTATAAACATCTTCAAATGGTATTCCCATAACAAAGAAAGAATAGATAATTCTATAATTTTTTTAGGGAAAGTGGATTTTTGGAAAGGAAATTATAGATAAATATTTGACTAGATTTTTTGTTTTTTTTGTTAAAGGGAGGAAAATAAGTGTACATGTAAATTTTCTTAAGAAAATAAAGAAAACATTGTTAAGAAGATACAATATGAAATTGAGCTTTGATAGAATAAAAATGGAACTAAACAAGTATTCTTTGTAACTGAAGGACAACCTTAGACATTAAATTAGGAAAATCCAAGTATTCCTAATGATTTGAACATGTCTTATAAGTCTATTGAATTAGTAAGGAAATATGTTTCTTCATAAAATGCTTCTCCAACTAGTAGCTATGGTGAATGGGAATAATCCCCGTACTACCAAACATGTTATAATGAATATTACAACAAGACAAATATAAACCACCTCCATCATATCCACATTATTTACTTTTTACTCTATCCACAATTTTTTTATGATTTTCATTATCCCATTCATATCATCAACCATCCAATTTAGCATACCAACCAAGGAAAAATAGAGTACCTAATAATTTTGTATCTAATAAGATGGTACAAAATGCATATAATAATGATATTTCAAGAATCTTTTGTATTCCATTAATATGTTTGAAATTGATGAATCTAAATTCAAATCTAGCAATACAACTAAGGGATGTGATTTCAATATAATCAAATTAGAACAACAACATGATCAATCAGAAGATACTCAACTTAGTCCTTATCTATTTAGAAAATTGCATCCTTTAGAGAGAATTCACAAATCTAAAAGAATATGTCAATCCAAACTCATAAATATATGTGTTGAAATTTATCGTTTTCATTCAAGAATTACATGAAAACCTAAAATATCTATTTCTCATAAATACTTTTATACCCAAACATCTTAATCTTGGGAGGCCCATGATAAAAAAAAATGCATACTCCTCATGCTCTTATTGCTCTTATTGATTTAGGTCCACCAATAATTAATTTTATGATTAGGTAAAACTAGATAAAGATGAGTTGGTATCCATTAATTCCCACAAAAATATGTTATAGATAGATGATCATTCATTAAACTAGCTCCAAGCTATTCTTAAATATGCCATTATTTATTCTTTTAATTATCTCGTGGTCGTGCCATTTTTACCTAAAAAAAATAAAATTCATTTAATTATTCTAATAACCTTATAAATTTGCAATATTAAGTTAAGTTGGGAGAAATCCCTTGAATTTTAGAGATCCTTGATTTACTATGAATAAATAATTCATTAATTTTTTCTTTAATACTTCTAATAAAATTATGTGAATGATGATAAGACTTCACAATTTTTCTTGTGGTTCCATAGTTTTAACTAAAAAATTCAAGCATTATGGTGGTCATTTGTTGGCTAGGGTTTGCTAAAATTATGCATTTAAGGTTCTCCTAAGGTCTAAAACCCTTCGTAAACCCTAATAGTCCTATGCCCTAGCCTTTTCTTCTAACCACTCATTGACTTGCAATAGTCGGTATTTGGTCGTCTAAGTTACAATTTATGCCATTGAAAGTCATCTAGTTATCGACCCCTTGTTTCTAGTTCACCCGGTTTCCTATGCTTTTAAATATTTATTAAAATCTTTTCCGAGGCCTATGAAATATTTTATCATAAGACTATGTCTTAAGTCCAAGGTCTAAAGTTCATTTTATGTTTACCTTTTTGTTTACCTAGCCATGGAACCCCTTTTAAGTCATAACTTTAATGCAGATGCTCGAAAATGCTTTTAAGTTACCTGTCAAGTAGGCCGCATGCCGCCAGGTGTTTACTTTCTAGTAGTTCTACCGGCAATAATTTTTTCTTTAAGAAATTCCACGGAGCCACGAGAGGGCAGCACATGTCCTGGTTCTACGAGGGCTCTATGACGAAACCGAGATCTAAGAGGTATAAGGGTACCAGGTGGCACAATCTGGGGAGCCCTTTGTGAAGATTTCTTTTGGTTGCGGAAGCATGGAATGATGCCATGTGTTGAGCTTTCAACCATTCGATGAATAGTTATGAGATGTCGATAAAATTCGTTGAATGTTGCGATCATAAAGACGATGTTAAATGGTGCACATATTGAGACACGTGGCATTGTATGTGAGGCTTTATTCCATTCCACGTGCCTCGATCTGCCTATCTAGTGCATGATTGCGAGAATACGGGGAGGTTACACATGGACTTCACTAACTTATTTAGAGACGATGGGGCTCTTGGTGACTTGTAAGGACACATCCGCATGGCAAAAGATGATTGGTCCGTACTATTACAAAGATAGACAATCTTTTCTAATCAAATTGATTAATTGGAGATCTACGCTCATAATTCAAAATAAAATAGGTAGTTGCAAGCATGCGAATTGCGCAAGCTGAAAATTAATGGCGGAAAACATACCATAGCCATGAAATTGAATTCTTTTTCCTACAGAATCTAGTTTTAATTCATAATTATAAACAAGCAAAGTATTCACAGCACAAAGTGGTCAAGTAGGGTGAATTTATGAGTTCCTAAAATCTAAAAATAGGGTTTTCTCAGCCACGACCCTGTAAGTGCATTTCTGCTTTATACATGTTAAATTCTTGCAAAATTATCTATAATTGCTAGTTGTTGATTTTGAATTTCATTGTAGAGTTTGTTTTAATTTTGAAATGGGCTACTCTCTCATGAATTATTCGCATATCCCTATTTGAATTCTTAGTTGCGTCGAAACCTTAGAACAACCCAAAAAACCCTAGTTTTCCTACAATCCTTAGCAAAATGGCACCACCACAATCACAAGGCTCAACCTCAAACATGAAAAGAGCTTTTCATGATGAAATTATGTCTCAATTACCTAGTTCCACCAATACAAAGGTCAAGGTGCAAGGCCCTAAGGCTGGTAGCCTTGCACCTGGTAAAGGCTTCATTGATATGTTTGATGTGGTTAAAGATGCAAATTTACCTTTGTCAAGATGGGAGTTGTTTAAGTATTGGTATGTGTAAAGAAATTTTTTCTTTTTGATCCTTTTGGTTTTTGGCTTTACCTTTTTCAACTTCGGAAGGAGTTCATGCTTAATGAGGAAGAGATTGCTCTAAAAGGCGTGTAATAGGTCACGTGGTAGCTACACGAATTTTGTATGTCGCTTTCCTTTTGGGCACGAGATGAGACACGTGTTAGCCTAGCAAGGATTTTCTTCATAACCATTCTCATAAATCTGAGATTACCCGCTCGCTTGACATGTCATCTATTCATTTGTGCAATTCTTATTTTTGTGGAATGGCCTCTTCGGGCGGAGTTTGTTGGAATGCGGTGGGTGTCTTGTCTTCAAAATGGAACCTTCGAGTCCTCACCATCAATTTGTATGGCTGATTGATCAAATTTTTGCTAGGCCGTGTTAGAATCTGATTTTTTCCTGATTGCAATCTTTGCTAAATATCTAAAATCCATTAATGAAGAAGTTGGGACTTAATGAGAAAAGATTGATGCGATCTAATCAAGATCTAGAATTGTATTGTGGGCTATCAGATGCATGCACCTAGCATCTTTTTCTTTTGAAGAAAGTGTTACTTTGAAAATTCTTTATGAAGTAGATAGATCTAGTATGGAGTTTTATGTTTTCAGAAATAGAAAGCTTTACATAATACTGCTATTCTCTAGCATGTTATATTGTATCTCAAACTATCATTATATTGGCTTCTGACCTTTGTTTTTTAGTTCACTTAATATTGAAGTTCGATCTATTTAGAAGAAATCTTTGAAACTGTGCATGTTATGGCCTATGTCGAAATTCTTCTTCATGTTTTTGTATTTGTTAAAAATATCGTGTTAAGATTATTTTGATAGCTCGGGTAGCTAATTTCCATGCTTTTAAGCTTATAAACTTGAATAATATCTGTCAGAAAATGGATTATGTCTGTTGATCTTTTCCATTTTATGTAAAAGCTATTATTTTTCATATTATGTTGTAAAGGGAGAAAGGGTTTTCTATAATATTTTTGATATTTATGTTAACTTGTAGAGTTTTCCTATATCTAATTGGACCTTAATGGGTGCTTCCCATGGGAAGATTTGAAAGACTACACTATGCTTGTACTAAGCCTTTATTACTCATTCTCTTCGCAACAATGAAGGATCTATGACATTCTGAGTCTACTATATCATTTATAGGAAATAAGTTAAGGTTTGAAATGTTGTGAAAGGTTTGGCACATCGCCATTTTCTCATTTTATTTGCATTTATTTCTACCTTTTCTTCCCAATACAAAGAAGAGCCGACTTCCTATAAAAACCTTGGAGGTTATTTAGTGAGGCACAAATTGGTCCCCCACTCACTAAATTTCCCATAAGACTATCTAAGAGGCACAAGATTTGATGATGGATAGTTATTTTTTTGGCACACCTGGTGGGACCAAAAATTTTCAAATGCCTAATTAGAAGTCAAAAATATTTCTTAAAATCAGACCATGAAAAGAGGTTGGAAATTTCATGCCTAGAATCCAAATAAGAGCATCCTCAAGAGGCCATTTATAGTACTCCTAGTTACCTGCCTTGGTATCAAAAAGAAAAAGGCTTACAGGTTTCATATCACATATAAGGAGCAATAGGGAAAGAAGCATTAGCCCAAGATCCAGAGCTTTATGTACTCCACCAAGAGGCCAAAATTTTCGAATCAAAATATCGATACACCCTATCCATAGGAATCTATTTTCAATGGCTCATCTAGTTGCCCTTACTCCTAGAAATTTTGTAACTTGGGATAGTGACAGTCCGCTACAATCACCTACACCTCCAGACGTATGGCCCACCATACTCGCCAATTCCCTCAAAGCTATCCCAATTTTTTCTGGGGAGGATTTCAAAACCCCCTCTGAACATCTCCGAGATATAGAGGAGGTATGTAGAGTGCATAATATAGTGGAAGAAAATATTTCTCTTAGGTTGTTGGCCACATCTTTCAAGGGAAAAGCTCAAGATTGGTATAGGTCTCTGGTTTTCGATTCTATCAGCTCTTGGGATCAACTCAGAGAAAGGTTGTTCGAATGTTTCTCTGAGAAGGAAGATCATTCCTCATTGTTGCATCAATTAATCACCATCAAAAGGGCCCTGCAAGAGGTCATGAGCAACTTCAACACCAAGTTTCACAAAACCTGGAAAATAATTCTTGTGACCGCCAGGCCTTTGGCCACGATGCCATTCATGTTTTATCTGAAGACCTTCAATTCGAACATCATGAGCTTGATAACCTTTATGGGAGGAGATACCCTAGTCGACACATATGATCTGGTTGTGCACATAGAGAATAGTTTGATCGATGCCAGGAAGCTTCCACCGCACCCATCGATGCCTATGTTGATGAAAATCTCTGGTGGTCCTCAAGAAGAAATTAGTTTGAGCACCTTCCCTCCATAAGTGACCACATCGACTACACCACCATCCATGTATGTATACCCTGCTACACAACCAAGCACATCCAACTCCTCTTCACTATTAGTGGACATCAATGATATGGAGAATCTCATGAGATCCTTTGCTAATGAGCTAGTCCTCATCCGATGATAGAAAGTAACACCTTCAAATAAATCCATGTAGAACTATCAAGGAGGAAGGCCATCTTATTAATAGGTTGCATACCAAAGAGCCTCGAAAGGAGGAGGTTAGCAACCGACATCCTCAAACCATATAGCTATACTAGTTACCATGCCGCTTCAGGCTTTCAAGAGTAGTCCAAGCAAAGATTTAGTCCCCGGCCAGAACAACTTGGTGAAGGATGAGAATGCATGGTGCTTCCTGTGTCTGAGTGGAAATCTACAATAGAAAATAGTGGAGTAGAGGAACCAAGGCCTGCTCTCGAGTATAGTGGAATATCAGTCCTTAGAGATGGAGAACACCTGCTTTAGAGCACAAACACAAGGAATCTCTTTACAACAAGAGCTGGATATTACACCAAACCAAGTTATTTTCTCATGGATGGAGGAAGAGGATGTGGTATTTATAAATGATGCTTTGACAAATAGTGTCCCACAAGTACAGTCAAACTACAACATGAGGTCTAAAATAAGGCTCACTAGAGAATACATGCAACAAGCTTTGTAGCATCTACAAATACATCAACCATAGCTACAACAAAAGAAAGCTCTACAAGCTTTGTCATTACCCAAAAAGGAGATGTTGAAAGTGCCAAGTCCACTCACAACGAATTGGATCCTCTCGAAGACAAGAGAGATACCACCATTCAAACCCAAGACCCTATCAGTCTGAATGATCAACATGGTCCAACAATTAAAGAAGGTGCTAGATAACATATCTCTATGGGACGTAATATCCATTCTTGAACAAAAGATGTTCCTCTAGGAAGCATTAAATAAGGAAGAACAAACACCATAGAGAGATGTGATTCCAATGCATGATCAAGTTAAAGACAAAGGGCTCTAATTGGAACCCCAACCTTCAACAGCCAAGACTTATGTGAACGTCACAGATAATGCAAATGAGAAAGAGGTAAGAAAGCCAAAGCCCACACTTTGCTTTTTAATAATTATTGTGGGAGATAATCTTTTGCATAATAACATAATTGATTTGGGAGCTAGTACAACAATCATACCTAAACAAGTGGCTGATACTTTGAAACTTAAGTATGAGCCTCTTGAGAAAGGAATAATGTAGTTAGATGGGAAGAAAGTTATGACCGTCAACCGTATCAAGGATCTATCTTTGACCCTCTTTACATGTCTGATCCAAATAGTCATGCAAGTATTAGTTGTGATAGACATCCCCCCAGTATTCGAGATGTTCCTTTCAAGGGATTTTATAGTAAAGCTTGCTGGGTAGTTAGTGCTTGATTGGTCTCACCTGCTTTTGTGAACCAAACATGGGTAAATTTGAAGATCTTGTCTGAATCCTTGCATTCGAAACACATAGCGAACAATGTGATCCTATGCTTCAAAGCAACACATACAACCTTCTCACAAAGGGAGAGGTATTATGTAGAGATGTTAGAAGATGACGAATACATGAGTGATCAGACTACCGAAGAAGAGGTCCTCCTAGACCAATTCATTGACTCTGACCCATATGAAAAAATTCATGCTACCAGGTTGGGCACCTATGTGATCTTCAACGATGATAGTCTTCCCAAAATTGGTAAAAGAACATGAAGAGCTTAGTGGTCCAACTGAGAACAATCTATGGACATTATATTTTGATGACATCAAATGCAAGGTTGGTTCTGAATCTAGTGTCCGAAAAATATCCTCAATAGGGTTAAGGACTCTCAAAGCTTTCCATTTCTAATTTCCATGCTCAAATAATGATGCAGAATATGAAGCCTTGGTCGATGGTTTGTTCCTCACATAATGGATGGGCATATAAATAATATGAGCATTCAAAGATTTAGAGTTGGTCATGAGCCAAGTTTGTGGGCAGGCGACTGCCAAAAATATAAGAATGAAGTTGTATAGACACAAAATATGGGATCTGATCGAGAGTTTAGAGGATTTTGACATTCAAGATAATCCTACATTCTTAGAATAATGTTTTTGATCAAATGGCTTTGATTGGTTCACAATTTGAACTTTTTTTGATTCAAAAATGAAACCAAATGTAGTTCAGATCATTTTCTAACTAGTAATCCCCGAAAATGATCACAACTGGTAGGTGTTTGAGGATGATGTTGATATCGTTACCTTTTTATAGAAATCAGGAAAAGCTCTCAATCATTCACTGTCCAAAGTGAAACCCTCTGAAGGGAAATTAATCCAATTAAAAGGTAATAAGCTCCCTTGAAAAATATCTTCAACTACGAGGATGCGTGAAACAACAAACAAAGGTTTACTACTAATGAGAAGGACTATAAAGATCTAAATGTCAGAATGGTAGAAAATTGAAGATCGGAAGGGATGTTCTGTTGATGTTATAGTGGTGGGAGATCTTTCTCTCAAATTTAAAAATGATGGATAAATAATACCAAGGCAACTCAGACTTTCTATATATAATAATTTTATGAAGAGTCACCTTGTTTCTTAAAAGACGCCAACCCAAATGAAGAGTCGCCTAGTTTTGTATAAATACAAGGTGATGATCATTCATTTGATCATCAAGTTCATTCATCATAATTCACATTCCTAGAAGAAGTTCATACTTGAGCACCAGATCATCATCTTGTAGCAGCAGGTCAACATTTTGTAGCAGCAGGCCGATTTCAAGGAGAAACATATTCATTTGTATCTTTGCATCTAGGAGAGGTGCTATGATTCATTGTATCAAATTCGGAAATGTGTTGGGCTTGAGTTGTAAGAAAATTTCTTCTCTTATTCCTTCACTATATTGTTAGAGTAAAGGTCTTAACTTAATTATGTTGATTAAGTTACCTTTATTCCCTTCTTAAGATTTCATGTTAGTTTGCATAAAGTGACATTTAATAATTATATTAATTATTAAATATTTTCCTATTAGGGCTTCTATTAGGGTTTTATTAGGGTTTGCATGATCTCTTTTTTATAAGGATTGATCCCATTGTATTTCATATCAGTTCATTGTCTCATTCTCTCTGATATATACATTTTCAGTTTTCAGAGAACCCTTGCTTGTTTGTCTCCATCTCTTCTTTTGTGACAGGTTATTTGCATGTAGGTGATCTTCAGGGTTTATGAAGTTATATTTTCTCAACTCCTACATGGTATCAGAGCTCCACACTTGCTGCTTCCTGTTCTTGTTTTGAAGATTTTTGGAGCTTCAAGGGTTTGGGGTTTATTTTCTTGATTCAGGGAATACCTGCAATTTTGAAGCATTTTCAGCTCAAACAGACTTTGCCATTACGTCCGCAGTAGTCCAAAACCCCTAAATCGATTGTTCATTCATCCATTTTGGACAAAGTTGAAATTTGGGGCAAAAATTTTTTTAGGGTACGGTCATATGACCGTCGTCTATGAGCGGATCTGTAAAAAAATTCTTGGTAAAAAAATTTCGGAATTCCTTTTTCACCAAAATTTTAATTTCTTCTGCAAATTTGTTTAGCAGTTTTTCTTTGTAAATTTTGATTTTTTTATTAGAAAAAAAATAAATATATATATATATAAATTAAAAAGGGCAGTTTAAAGGCTTGCCCAGGCCTAACTGCACGGTCCTGCGCAGTGTACCCTACGTAGTGTACCTGCATAGTGAACTGTGTAGTGAGCCGGTGGCACAAGGCTGTCAGCCTTTTTTCATTTTTTTAATTAAAAAAAAAAATTTGTAAAATTTTTTTTATTGTTTTTTTATTTAAAAAACAATTTTAAAAAAAATATGTCTAATCACGCATTTATGGTGATGGCCGTTTGGCCATCAAATTTAACCCAATGTTTTTGCTGCGACGGTCGTATGACTGTCAAATTTAGCCCATTGCTGGTTTTTTCCCTCTTTGGAGTTGATTTATTCCAGAGGCCGTAACTTGGGCATACGATATTATTTTTGGCAAACGAGATATCGTCAGAAAGCTGGTTTTCTCATCTTTCTAGTGGTGTGGGTCGCATCACTTATTTTTTCCGTTGGTGCATTTTACAGCCAATTGAAGACAAAGGGGTTATTTTCAGTCTCAAGCTCATAAATTTTGACCAGTTTCTCCGTTTTTCACAATCTCAGCGGCGTTGGAACCGTATTTCAGATCTCTTCAATTTCATCCATGCCATTTTTCCAGATTTCACTCCAAGTATATTTTATTCAGTTATTTGTGTTTTCACACTCTGGTGGATTACCTGGACATATTTTCTCTTAAAAAAATTTTGTTTGCATGGGATGCTTTGTTCTTAGTTGTTCTTCATGTATTTCCAGTATTTTGTCCTTTGAGGACATTTTGAGCATCATTTGTAAGCTATCTTCTATGTAAATGCACTGAGATAAAGTGCCACACTATTGTACATGCATCTTTTGGGGATTTTTCACATAAGGTTGTGCCATATTTTGTACTCACACTGATATTATAAAGTGCCATGAGGGGTTGTGTAGTTTGCCTTTATTTTTCCATCACATCTTTGTCTGGTGAGTATCCCTCCACGACGACAATGAATCCATATCATTGGGGGTTGTGTAGTTGCCTTTATTTTCCATCAAACCTTTGTCCGGTGAGTGTCCCTCCATGATGACAATGGATCCATATGATTCCAGCCTCATGCATGTGTGCTTTGTTTTGCACACAACTTTTTCAGTTGCAGGTGCTATCTTGCACATTTTCAGATGTTGTTTCTTCTTCCTCATGCACTACAGGGTGTTTCACATCATTTCAGTGGATATGTCAGGCTCTCCCAGTTCAACATTATGGGGGGATTATTTTATTGTTCGTGCTAATTCTTCCTTGGTTTCGCCTTGGAAGGGATCTTCCATCTTTAGCGGAGATTCTTCAGCACCATAGCAGTCATCTTTCGACAGTTGTTTGCAGCTTCTTCTGCTTCAGTGATGCTCTTTTTCTTGGCTTTCTGCATCTCTTTTTGGAGTAGATCTTTTTCCCATGAGGTTTTCTCTATTTCTCCATTTTATAGAGATTTGGTTGTATTTGGGTACCTGATCTGGCCTAGTTGTTGGGACCCATGTTTGTCTTCCTGCATAGTAGTTACCTTTGCTTTCTTGCATTTGTTTGTAGTTGCACTATTGCTCATCTTAAGGGGGGTGTTAGAGTAAAGGTCTTAACTTAATTATGTTGATTAAGTTACCTTTATTCCCTTCTTAAGATTTCACGTTAGTTTGCATAAAGTGACATTTAATAATTATATTAATTAGTAAATATTTTCCTATTAGGGTTTTATTAGAGTTTGCATGATCTCCTTTTAATAAGGATTGATCCCATTGTATTTCATATCAATTCATTCTCTCATTCTCTCTGATATATACATTTTCAGTTTTCAGAGAACCCTTGCTTGTTTGTCTCCATCTCTTCTTTTGTGACAGGTTATTTGCATGTAGGTGATCTTCGGGGTTTGTGAAGTTGTATTTTCTCAACTCCTACATATATAAGAGATATATTTTCTGGGTTTTTCTCCCTCGAGTAGGAGGGTTTTCCCAAGGTATCTTGTTGTGTTCATTGTCTTATGTGTTGTATTTTCTAATTGCTTTCATTTCTGATCCTAAATCTAACACGTTCCACAAAAGGACAACGAGAGATTAAAAGGGCTATGTTCTAGATACGATGGGATCGTAGCTTGGACCTATGATGATCTCAGAAGATACGATCTCGCCATAATTCAACATGCTATTGACTTAGCCAAAGGCTCGAAGCCCATCCGATAAAAGCAAAGACCATTCAATCCAAAGGTCAAAGCATTGATGGCGTAGGCACTTACTAAGTTAATCAAATCAAGGATCATATAGCCAATTAAGCATTCTACCTGTGTGTCCAATCTTGTGCCAGTTCAAAAAAAGAATGGTGAAATTCAAATTTTTGTTGTTTTTAGGAATTTAAACAAAGCCTCATTGAAAGATCATTACCCTTTGCCATCAATGGAGTAGATTTTGTAGATAATGGTCAAATTAGAAATCTTCTCATTGCTTAATGGTTTTATGGGTTATAATGAAGTCTATGTCAAATAAGGAGATCAACATGAGACAACGTTCACTACCAAATGGGGAATGTTCGCATACCCCAAAATTCCCTTTGGACTCTTAATGTTGGCATGACCTTTCAACGAGAAATGGCTATCACTTTCAGAGGTTTATTTAATCAAATTATTCTAATATATCTTGATGACCTAATGGTCTTTTCAAAATCAATGGATGATCACTTTGATAATCTAGAAAAAAAATTCCAAAAATATCAATAGTTCAAGATTTCCTTGAATCCAAAAAAATGTGTTTTTGGAGCACCTCAAGGCAAGCTACTTGTTTTTTTGGTATTGAGGGAAGGTATAGTGATAGATCTTGAAAGGATAAAATCTATAATGGAGCTACCTTTACTAGTCAACCAAAAGGAGATGTAGTCTTTTTTGGGGAAGATTAATTTTTTTAGCCGGTTCATTTCGGACTTCGTAGGCATCACAAGACCTATCACGTTGATGCTAAAGAAGAATATAATGATCATATGGACCCCTAAAGGTAAGATGGATTTTGAGCGAATAAAGGCAGCTATATCCACAACCCTAGTGTTAGCTAACCTAGATTTCTCCAAGGATTTCTTTCTCAACATCTAGAGTGACCAACACGGCATAACTTCAATGCGCACTCAAAAATATGAAGATAATAGCAAAGAGAATCCCATTGTACTCCACTCTAGAACTCTCAAAGGATATGAAGCCAAGTAAATTTTTTTGAGAAATGGGCTTTTGCTATTCTTAATAATTTGAAGAATTTCTTACACCTACTATCGGCGAACAAAATCACCATTCTCATCGCCCATCCCAGTGTTCAAGAATATATCACTAAGGGTGAAATAACTGAGAAAAGGGCCAATTGGGTCACCAAGATCCTAGAATACAATGTGGATATTAGACCAACCAAGCTAGTTTGAGGAAGGGGTCTATGTGAATACCTTGCACAAGAGTTAAGCTCCTCAATGGAAGAAGAGACAGATCAAGCTTACACAAACCATTTTGAGACTGATAAATTATGGGTGATGGATTAGACATGATATATGTAGGAGGGGTAGTGCTTGATCAATGTTTCGCCTCACAAAAGGTGATACTACCAACTACAAGGCACCGGGTATGTACTAATTTATGGTATTTTTTTCAAAATAAATTATGATGGCATCCTGCTTTGATGTTTAGATAAGCCACAAGCAAAAAGAGTTTTAAATGAATTTCATAATAGTCTTGAGGGTGGACATTTATCCACAAAAAATACTACTTTGAAGATAATGCGGGTAGGATATTATTGGCCTTCCATTTTTTTTGAGGGACACCATATGGTACGAAGTTGTACTCAATGCCAATATTTTTTTGGCAAGCAAAAGAATTTTGTCATGCTCCTAAGCCTGATTGTAATTGAAAATCCATTTCCCCAATGGGGTTTGGATTTCATCAGGATGATAAATTGTATTTCCAATACTATCAATAAGTGGATACTTACAGCAACCAACTATTTTACAAGATGGATGGAGGCCATTGCTCTGAAAAATACTACAAAAATTGAGATTGTCAATTTTCTTAAGGAACTGGTAGCAAGGTTTGGTTCACTAAAAACTATCATATCCGATAACATGTGAGATTTTGTGTGTTTAGGGATGTCCAATTTTGATCTCAAGCATGTGATCTACCTCAAGACTTCATCAAATTACTACCCACAAGGAAATAGGCTAATAGAATCGATCAACAAAAACCTAATTAGGTTAATCAAGCACATCAGGTCATAAAGATAAAGGGAGTGGAAAAAAAACTTGCAAGCCACTCTATAGGTTGATAGAATTGTTCCCAGAAAAATCTTGAAGGCCTCTCCTTATGAGCTAGTCTATGGAAAGGAGGTAGCTTTACCTATTTCCATAGAAATCCCATCATTACAACTACTAAAGGCTTTGGAGATCGAACAAAGTAGTGGCATGGAAGTAAGCTTGGTAGAAATCTTGAACCTTGAACGAAAGACTAAAAAATCCTATGAAGCCATGATCAGCCATTGACACATAGTCAAAAGGTGGTTCAACAAAAAAGCCTCCAATCCAGATTTCTAGGAGGGAAGCCTAGTGCTAAATTACAATGAGTGCACTGCAAAACCATGACAACATACAAAATTTGAAGCCCTATGGAAGGGTCCCTTCCACATTTGCATGTGCAAAGAAAATAATACCTATGAGCTAGAGGACATAGATGGAAATGTTCTAGATAACCGATAAATGGTATTCATCTAAAAATGTTCTATTAAAGTGCACAAGTGCTTTTAAAATTTTATCAGTTAGGTACCATATGTAAAAAAAATGTATGATGATTATTTTTATGAATAAAACCATGAGAATAACAGAGGAAGAAGTATAAGCATGCATATTATATATTATGTTCATTAAAAATTTACAATATAGTATGAACCCGAGGCTCCAAGAAGCTTGAAACTTTCTTGAGCAAACCCAAAGAATTACAATGAAAAAAGGAAAAAGGAGGAGGCATGCTAAAAGGGTAGTAGATGTAAAGCCTCCAAGACATTGCTAGGGAGTCAAAATGACACTTGTTGGGTTCTCTTTATTCTTCTTCTTCTTCTTGAGTAGGGTGGAATAGGGGGTCAAAACACAACACATGTAGGCTTGACACACCAAGGACCTCAATCCTCATTCCCATGGCTATACACCAGGAGTTTAAAATTATTTTTCTATTCGAGCCCAAGAAGACACTCCACACCAAACTCCCTCAACAGGAAGAAATCCACATGATGAGATAGCGAGCGATGCCTCTCAAGGTCCATGGTTTGAAAATAAGTAAGGAGAGACAACCAGACCATGTCTTTCCCATAATCAACATGCTTGCAGAGGTCCATGACATTCAAAATGTCACCTCTAGGGATTGCCACTTGAATGATATTGCCAAGCCTGTCTAGATATAGAGAGTCAAACATGGCATGACACAACTCTATTATCCAAGGCTTTTATATATCCAAGTCAAGAAGGGAGGCCACAAAGTAGGAGATGTAGTTGGAATTACACCATGATTGGTTTGTGTCCTTGGCATAGTCCTTGTCGAGCAACCACTTGAATGCCACCACAGTAAGGTAATCATTCTTCCTTGTTACTAGGAATTTGATTTCGTCATTGGTAATTTTACTACAAAGGAGTATTGTGACCTTCGTGCCAAGCCGAATAGGAGTCCTTAGGCTAGATGACATGATAGCAAGCAGGCTAAAAGCTAGCAAAACAAGATACAACAAGGAAGGATTGCTAAATAAAAGAGATTTTTCAAGTGAATATTTCACTAAGGTGGCATAGCTATTTATAGAAAAAGGTGTGCCAATAAGCTCAACCAATGAAAAATTCATCACTTGCTGGAGGACAACAAAATATATCAAAGAAATTGGAGGGTGAGAGGGGAATTGTAAGGAAAATCTGTCACCAAGCCTTGAGAAATAAATTTGGGCATTGGGAGTAAATTATCGCGTATGCTAATCTCTACAATGTGTCCTTTGTTGTCATTAGTGCCAAATTTCTTATTCATGTGAAAGGATGTTAATTAATGTGCTAATTTCTAATAAATTAAATATGCACGTCTTTTCAAATTACTTTACACCACTTAAGAATGCTTCCCATGGCTAAAAGAACACTTTCGTAAAACATAAATCTTATTTGTGAAAGAGGTGGTGAGAAGAATGTACTAACTACATTCTCGCAATGAATTTGGCATTCCCAAGGGATACAGATCCCAAATTCACATGTATTGACTCAATGGCAGTATTTAGTAAGCCAAAGGTAACGACAACTCTTTAATGCATATATGTGCAAGAAGAATTAAATTCACCCAAAAAAAAAATTTGCTGAGTAGAAAAATGCAAGTAGCTATTTCTTTGAGGAAGCTCTTTGCAAATTTCCAAGTACAATAATGGTAAAAACATCAACTTCAGGTAGAAAGGTTGGATCCTCATCTTAAAGACCAAGCTATGTATACATTTTTGGCAAAGAGTCGTTCACAAATTCCCTAGTGCGAGAAGAACAAATTTTCCCCCATAACAAACCAGTACATGAAGGTGACCATATTAAGGAGGTCGTACTAGAATTCGTTGATAATATTTTTAACCCAAAGTTGGTGGAAAAACCTAAAAGCCTTAGAGAAGGGGTATTTCAAAGAATGATCAAACATGTAGGATCCGAAGGTTTTAAGTCATGACTCTGGAATTGTGGTTTGCCACAATTCATGTTGCCTATTGTACACCTATGTACAGAGTTGGTTGATGCATGTGCCAGGAGGTTTGAAAAAGAAACAAGGGATATATTTGGCAACCAGATAAGGGTTACAATCAATGTAGCATCCATCTGGGATATGTTATGTATCCCTATAGACTGGGTCGCGAAGAGTTTCAAACAAGAGGTAATGGAAGATTTCTAGAACACTAGAAATAAACAATTGGCTTTTTATGAAGATGAAACCGAAGAGAAGCCAGATGAAGGTCAACTTCTCTTCTCCTTATGACACGGGAAGTTTAGAACATATCTTCAAAAAAAATTCACAATGTTGGCCGGTATCTATGGCTATGATGATGATAAAAGGGTTTATCCTTTCCAGATGGGCATGGCCTTTAAGCTCGAGAGCGAAAAGTGCTAGAAATATTATGATTTCACAAAAAAAAGGTTGAAAAGATGGTGAAACAACTGAGGAATTATGACACTAAATGCAAATTTAGGTACTTTTCTTTTTTGGTACATTTGATTTTGCACCAAAATTCTGAGTTCTTCAAAATATATTTTTCATTGTTCAATTTGGATGTAAAGGGGTCATACCAGCCAATTTCGGACTGGACCTATGTGCTTTCGAAGACATGGGATTATTACTGGTTTGTGGTTTTTTTATGAGGCCATTTCTTATAGACTGGTCCCTATGCCCTTTAGGCCATTTCTCTCTTGAAGTCTTGCAATGGATAAAGACCTCGCAAATCTCGATGGCTTATTTTTTGGGAGTTGAGTTCACATTCATTAGATTTCATGGTTTCATCAAGGAGCCTTCTAGGCTCGTTAAATTTGTAACTGATAAGGTTTTTGCTTTGGAGGCATGTTGATAGGTAGCTATTGTTAACAATGCCTATGGTTCTGAAACATAACACAAGACTTTACTTGACTCCCCTAGCCATTGCTAACATCCAAGTAACATTCATAACGAGGAAGGCATAGGAGGTGCTTACAAACAAGTTGGCATACTTGGGCATGGTTCTCATTTGTGATGCATGGAGCTACAAACTAATAAGGCATCTCTTGACTGTGAAGCATAAGAGTTGGGAGTATTTTGAATCAAGAAAGAACCCAATCGAAGAAAGGCTAGAATTATACATTGACTTAACCTTCATACCATTTAATCGACCACCATAGCTTTATTTTTATGTCAAAATGACAAAGTACTATTTGAGCCTTCTGATGGGCAAGTCTCTAAGTACACAATTGAAGCATCTAGGGTGGTTAGAGAGGAAGAAGGAAAATTTATGGAGGTTCTGACAAGAAGTGAAGAGCTTGGATGCCATGTATAGCCATCTCCAGCCACATGATGAAATTTATGATTGAGAGGCTAACACTGAGGATAGTTATCCTAAGACCGACTAGTAGATTGAACAAGGAGAGATTTCGCTCTACACTTCCCATCCTCAAGATCTCAATAAAGGAAAGGGATCGAAATGGAAGGACTCATAGCCCACACCCTCCATTAGCACCAAAGAAAAGGGACAGAGAACCCAACAATCCCCAAAGAGGTTCATTGTGGCTACAAAAGATCAAATTTTGATGGGATCACCGCCAGGAAATATGAGTCTACTAGTTCTGCTCATATAATGAAGAGATGAGTCCAGGATCTATGTGGACCTGGTGCACCAACTAGAGGAGATGAAGAAGTGGACTCTACTATGCCTATATTTTCAACCTTGGTAGCCTAGGTAGGGTTTTCTCCCCCTCTTCTTTTTGCCTCGACAGCTTTGGTCGTTTCCCTGTATATTTCTGTAGAAAAGAGTCCTCCTTCCATGGATTTTGATCTCCTCATTCTCAATGAACCCCCAACCATATTAAAAAATGAACCCCATGAGGAAACCCCATGTGCTGAGTGAGCATCATCCACATCGGCCATGGTTGATTCTTTAATCGCACTATCAAGGGCCCCCATTGAAAAAGATGAAGTATCCATGTTGCCAATTTCACCAAATCCATCTGCTTCTGGGAAAAGATCAATTTGTTTGCTCACTTCCCCTTTCACTTTGATGGGTCTTTCTTCTCCACAGTTAGTGTATGGTATCCCACCATTTTCTATGATAATGCTCCCCTTCACCTCTCTACAATCTCATACAATTGGGGCCTCTCACTCCATCACCTGATGCAGTCTCCCTCCAGGTGCTACTATCACTGGACAAAGCACAACACCCCATAGTCTCTAAGGTCATTTTGATGTGACAAGGCTGACCAAACAAGCAAGGAAACAAAAACTATAGACAATAAATGCAACACAACCAGCTGCTAAGAAGATTGAGGCTTGTTTCAATGAAGAGCAAAATTCCCTGTTGATTGCTACCATGAAGCAACTAGTATCCAAGCCAAAGGGAGAAATGCAAATGAAATATTATGACATTAGAGCTATGGGTCTAGATTTAAGTGAAACTCATATGTGTGACAAAGTGGTTTTGGCTAGACCATCTAGAAAGTGATCTATACTGATTATGAAAAGCTAGACAAGAAATTAAAGAAGTGAGAAGTAGAGCTAGTAAATATAAAGGACATGGTGAGGAGGCTACAGGCGGAAATAAAAGGAAAAGAGTTGGAAATGGTTCATGTAAGGAAAATATAAGATCCATAGGGAGAAGTAACTAAGTTTCTCGAGGAGGCCCAAAAAAGCAGAGTCAGCTTTATGTCGAGGAGAAAAGTTAAGGGTTCAACTTGCTATTGAACGATTGATAAATATAGAGTACCAATGTATCCAAGAGAACCCACAGGATGAATTGGACAGTGTTTGATCCTAGGATTTTGACAATCTCTGAAAGGCCCAAATAGAAATAGAGAGGGTAAAGAAAGAGAAACAGGAGATCGAATTTGTTTTTCCGACCAACAATCAAGAGATCAAAAGGTTGAACTCTAAACTAACAAATGAACTCCAAGAGAAGAACTGGATAGAAGAGAATATGAAGGCAAGGGAATCTTAATTGCATTAGGAATTGGCTAAAGTGCAAGGATCTGGGATCTTGATGATGTTGAAATGGTTGATAGCCAGACATTGGGAAAGGATCATCATTGAAGTTGCTACTCTAAAGCTAGTATTGCAGTTTGTAAGGGATGCTTAGGAATTATATGAGAAGGTTGGCCTGGTGGCCAATAAAATTCTACAAATTTATGCTCCTCGATCTATGGAATTAGAAAACCTTATTTCAAGGTTATGCAAAGCCACTAAAGATTATTTAGGGGGCATAGGAATTCTGGATCGAAGGGTCACCTCAAGGAATACAAGCGAGTTCATAAATTGCTACAAGATCACAAAAAAATCAAGGAACACCCAGAAACGCTGAATAGAAAGGTCAATGAGATCAAGAAGGATTGAGCAATGTTTTACTTGATTTTAGATTACCCATTTTTTTCTCATCAGATGGAGGAGTGCTATTAAGTGAGCAGATTGTGGATGCAATAAAAAAAAAGGTACAGACTTCCAAATAACTCCCAAGTATAAGCCTGTCGCCCTCTATTGATGAAATAGAAAAGGAGATCTTTCCATTTTCTTGGTTCTATTACCACATTGGGGTTGTTTCATCAAGGTGGGGAGGTGTTTCTTTTAAGGAATTTTTTGAGTGGGATCCAACATACGAGATTATCCACACTCTCATTCGACCCATTGATTTGGATTGGGAATTAGAAAACTATACCTTCCTCAAACTCCAAAAGTTACAAGAGCTCTAGGTTCACGCCTTCGCAAGTGAAGGCCCCCTGTGAGTCGCTAGAACTATAAATAATTTTTTTCTTTTTGATCTTTTTGGTTTTCAACTTTACCTTTTTCAGCTTCAGAAGGATTCTATGCTTAATGAGGAAGAGATTTCTTCAAAAGGCATGCAAGCAATGCGTTATGTGGTGGTTTGGTGCAGGAGCACCTTGAAAAAATTATGCCTCCATGGGGGAATCTTGTAATTTGATGCATTTTTTTGTTTTTGATGAATAGGCAGCTATCTATATTAAATTAAAGATAAGAGTAGGTGGTAAAAAGGCACACCCCGAGAGTCACACATGGGTAGCACCCAAAAACAACAAAATAAAAAGTCACATGGGCCTAGCTCAAAGGTCTAAAAAGCATGAAAAATTAAACAAACAGGCCATTAAGTGGCCAGAGCAGTGTCAGTAGTGCTTGGGGGGTCTCTATCATCCATATTTTTCCCTCATACATCAGTGGGGTCTGGAGTGATGTCAGGAGGAGCACCTGAACCATCATCATCTTTTTCTTCTTCCTTACATTGGGGTGATATTGTAAGTGCCAACTGAGAATTTTTTTTACCACTAGCAGGCCATCTAGAATCAGAAGTAGGCAGAGTATTAGAGGGCCACCCAAAACCACCACCGCTGCTCCCTGAAGCATTGCCGAAAGGCCATCCTTGGCTAGGCCGCGACAGAGGAGAGAAAGCACTTTGAGGAGGGGGAGAGTCCCATCAAGCAGGGGGCTGGGAATGGGGATGTACAGAGCCACTCCTCTACTGACCCTGAGAAGGCGACTGACTACGGTAGGAGGAGGGAAAGTCAGGGACTCGAGCCACAGCACACGGGGCATTGCCCCAATGTTCCAGGAGGACCTATAGGTGGGCCACCTCTAGTGCAACTTTGTTAGCTTGCACTTGTATCTATAAAAGAACATTAGAACAAATAACTGCTTTAGCATAGAGAGAAACATTAATATCCATTTGAGAATGAGAAAATATGCAAAAAAATTTCCTTTCCAGATGTTGAAGAGGATTTCCACCTTGAAAGTGTGCAAAAGCTAGGCGAACTTAGTAGGGATCCCAGGTGGATCTCCCAACAGAACCATATGCCAAGAAAAAGGTTCCGACCGAAAGGGCCAAAAGAAGTCATGAATCCAAGTTCAAAGTTGTTGAGCTCTGGGACAAAACCATAAAAGATGCTTGAATTTTTCAAGTTTCCCACAAAAAGGGAAACATGGGTCCTGGACCCCCAAGTCAATAAGCCGAGAACCCATAAGAAAGCCTTGGAAAATAATATACCAAGCAAAGCGGGCCAGATTCAAATTAACACTAATAGACCAAGTGGCATGAAACCTCTTTTGCCAAGCATGAGCAGAGGAATTAAGAAGCCACCTCTGGTTCAAACTATTGATCATAGGAAAAAGGGGTAAAAGCCACCTATGACCAAGCTACGACTTATAGCTCCTGAGAGGAGTGTATAGAAACCATTTCCAGTGTTTCCACCAAGGTTTGTACCCATGAATGCCAATTTTGTGGAACATGTTCGCTAGAATGGCGCTCACCAGCCCATCGAAGGTGGCATGGTCCTGGTTTTGAAGTTTGTGTTGGGCCTTAAAAGCATCCCACTACATGATGTGCATAGTGGGCTGGTGAAAGAGCTATTGCAGGATTTGAATGACCTTGTGAAATATGAGGGCTTTGAGCCAAGGTCATTTATCCAAGGGTTGACCATTCTAAGCAAGGAGGGGAGACAACTAAATGTTCTGCTGATTGAGCAAAATCCCATTACGAAATCCATCCCCGGCCCATCGGAGCCAACGCTTAATAACCTCCTAGGAGCACAAAATGCTCTTGGACACAAAGGTTCCAATAATATGAATAGGCTCCCTCATAACTAGGATGGTTTGGAAACCTATTCCTTTCTAGGTGAGTCTATGAATAGGAAATATAGACTAGATATAGTGCCTAAGAAGAATCTTCCAGGCTTCATCTCTAGTGAGGGCCCTGATAATCCACTTGACATAAAGATTAGTCCCTTGCCATTGAGTTTAGAGTAGTCCAAGCCCTCCAAAATACTCAGGGAGGCAACAATACTCCCAAGCAACATGATGGAAACCCTTGTGGGTTTTAGAGGAGGCCTATAGAAAATCCCATAGTAACTTTTCAAGCCTATTGTAGATAGTTTTGGAAGGAGCCCAATAGGAGGAGTAGTAGATATGAGTGGCTGCCAAGATTCTAGAACAAACCTAAAACTTACCAGCCAGAGAAAGAGGCTTGGTAATCTAGTAAGCAAGCTTCTACTCAATCTTGGAGAGCACGACTTGCTAAAGCTCCCTAGGGGAGGCTTGAAAGGCCAAGGGGATACCCAAAAAATGAAAGATCTCTCTCTACCCAATCCACTTCCAATTATAGGTTTGAAGCCACACAGGAGTGGGTAACATAGATTTCCTATAGCATAAGGTCTTGTGCCATTGGATGGTAGAGCTAGAGGCAAGACAAAAAGTGTTGAGACAATTGAGGGCAACAGTGAGAAATTCTTCTTCCTCCAAGAGAGTGAGAAATGAATCATCCACAAAGTGGCCATTAACAAGCTACTACTAAGAGTTTGCGAGAAGAATCCATTCAACACACTATTGAGAAACAACATGGGATACAAGGTAACCAAAGCCTTTAGCCGCAGGCACATATAAAGAAGGGGTGAGAGGACACCTTTTTCAAATTGAGCAAAAAATACCAAAAGCAGAAGACGGGCAACCATTAATGGTTATACAAGTTGAAGCATCAACAAAAAGCATAGGAACAAATTGAATGAAGTTGGGTCCAAACCCCAAGGCTTGCAGGATCACAAGAATGAAAGGCCATTCAATGTGGTCATAGGCTTTGGAAAAGTCAATTTTAATGAACACAAATTTTTGGTCTGAGCGTCGAGCCCACTCCATGCCTTCCTAAAAAACAATGATATTATCCAGAATAAACTTGGATTTGATTAAACTAATCTACTCTAGGTGCACAACCTGAGGCAAGAGATGGTGGATTTTTAGAGCCAAAGCTTAGGCAATGATTTTGTAGGAGACATTGAGAAGTGTGATGGGCCTCCAATTGCAAATATTCTTCAGATCCCTAGGCTTAGGTATGAACTTTATATTGCCCTTGTTTATTAAATTTCCTAGAGAGTTGGCTTGGAAAGCTTTAAGATAAACATGATGCAAATCACTCCCAACACAGTCCCAAAGAGCTTTTTAGAATTCACAAGGGAAACCATCAATCCCAAGAGCCTTGTCATCAGCCATAGAAAAAATAGCTTCCTTGATCATCAATTGTTAACAATTGATCACAAAAACTTATCTAGGTTGAAGAGATCCTATGTGGCACAACAACAAGGCAGTCCTGAAGGGCTTGTTGTTGGACAAGCATGAAATCCTGTGTAGTGAACACCTGCTCATAATGGTGCACAAAGGCTTGGAGAATGTTGGGTAGCTCAGAGAGCACTCGACTACCATCCAAGATTTTTTTTATGCCTAGGGATGAGTGCTTGGCACGAAGTACCAAAAAAAATCTTTAGAGGAACGATCACTGATCTTAAGCCAATGTAGACAAGCTTTGATTTGCGCTCCTCTGGCAGCATAACTATCAACCACTTGCTTTTTGTGCCTTAATTCCGCCACCCTGACTTGATGCGATGGGGAAAAAGGATTGGCCGCCAAAACCTCCATAGTCATACGCAAGTCGATAGTGGTAGCATCATAAGATCATTGATGAAAGATGGCCAATTGGTGCCAATAAATGCACAAGAAATGAGCAGTACGAGTGATGGAATGATTCCACAACGAAATCCAACCTATTTGGCCAGCTGGTCTACACTCCAAATTCCACACTCGAGGAATGTGGGCCAGAGTGGACCTATGATAGAGCAGAGATGTGTTTAGAAAGAATTGAGTTTTACACGTGTGGGGTTGACAAGATGTCCATTCAATGTGAAAATGAATAGGGAAGTGATTAGATAGAGTCACTACCACTAACGACTTCACTGGCAAGGTCTAGCAAAAGAAAAGAAAGATTGAGCCAAGATCATGGCATGATCAAGGCATTTAAAAACTCTATCAAAACCGACCCTATAATAACACCAAGTGTGCCAGAGGGAATGAGAATGGCAATAGTCAATATTGGGATCAAAAAGCCCCAATTTATTATGCATGTAAAACCACACCTTCCTTTCACCTACAACCCAATGAAAGGGCAAGGTTCCATCCTTTTCATATGCCATCTCGACCATATTGAAATCCCCACAGAGCAACTAGGTGGCAACTAGTAGAGAATCAACAATCTTGTTCCAAAGAAAAGAGTGCTTCATAGCATCATTAGAGGCATAAAAATTAATAATCTCGAAAGAATGATTATCAATGTTGAGAAGAACCCAAACTACCCACTAGGAAGGATTAGTCCCATGATCCACAATGCAAGAATGCAATTGTGGGGATGAAAGATAGGTGGCTCCATTGCATGCGACTTCATGCAAAGTGCAAAACATAGTACTGGCTGGCAAATAGAATGACAAGCTGAGGCAAGCAATAATCCTTAGATTTTAACTTCTTGGAGAGAAATCTCTTCAATCCCTGAGTATTTTTGTAAAGTATCCCTAATAGAATACTTTTTGGTGAGGTTTGTTAGACCTCAAACATTCCATGAAAGAAAATTCATGGATGAAAATACTCCATGCTTTCAAAATCCAGTTCCTCCTCAACCAAGGAAGAGAAAATATTCTTCAAAATATCCTGTGGAACGAAACCAATCTAAATAGGGGTGAAAACCTCTGCTTTTCTGGCACATATTCTCCTTTTTCCTGCTGTGGAGATGAACTATGAGACCATCATTGAGCCCCCGTTATGGGAGGAATAGTCGGATGAGCACACATAATAGTCGCATGCTGAGGCATTTCCTTTGACTTGGGTTGCATTGAAATAGTAGTAAATCCAAAAGGAGTGGTTGCCCCCTTCTTAGAAGGGTTTGAAACAACTTTGGATGGTTCAGGGGCCTTAGGAGCCGAGCTAGAACTAGTTGACTTATTTTTCCAGTTTGTAACCATGTTTCAACCTTAGTAGAAGGCTCTATCTAGCAAGGCTTTTCAACATCTCGTGATGGTGATGGTGTATGAGGAACTGCCAAAGGGTAGTCCTTGATCTTGTGGTCAGCTAACTCGAACTGATATCATGTGTTGGGTAGATTGAAATACGTAACTTTATGGGTTTGCCTAATAAATCCTATTTGAATGTCTACAAACTATCCTTGGATAAATCAACTTCCACACAAAGCCGCTTTTGTGACCACACTTGGAAGAACCTATTTGGTTCGATACAAACAACCCTCCCCAAAGAGGAATCAATGTGGTTCATGAAGGGCACACATGGCAAAGGCAAATCAGTAAACTTAATCTAGACCGGGACCCGCATTTTGGTGTCATCCGAGACAACAAAATATTGGGTCGATGCTTGGAAAACTAATAAGGAGGACCTAACATACTAGGGCCCATGACCTAAAATAGCATGGACATGATTAACTTCCGCAAAGTGGAACATAAAAAAGCATTTGGTCAAGTTTTGGACCATATCAAGGTGGACCCCATGAGGAACCCAAGCCTTGTTGACCCATTCTTTCAGCACACTTTCAAGGGGAGTCCTACCAAAAAAATAACCCACAAGGGTGTGTTGTTTGAGCCATTCGCAAGCAGAATCAAAATTAGGTAAAGGTAAAACTACATCAGCAAGGGCATCATAATGCTTACCTTGTGAAATACTTTCAGAACAAATTTTTGAGGATGTTTGTTCAGAGGGAGAGCCATTGAACTGCACTGATGAACCATTAACACCAGCATGAATTGTTGGGTTAATTCCGGTTGAGGGCATATTAAACCCCTAAAACCATAGTAAATGTGGTTGTACTCAATGATGGAGGAATTTTCCTACACAAGAGGTGCAGTATGACATAAGAGGGGCCAAGGATGATCGCAAAAAACCAAGAAGGATATTTTAAAATTCAATTTGATGCAATTTTGATGTCCTAAAATTATAATAAAATTCATGTTGATCATTTTTCACATGATTGAGTAATTAGGAGGTCACTATTCAATGCTTTGTGTGAAAATGTAGAAAATGTCAAAAGTGTTCACAATAGTGCAAAATTGCAAAAAAGGATGTAATCTTGGAAGGTGAAGAGTCATTCTTGTTTTGGGTTGGTAGAAGGAAGTTAGAAGCCCAAGATTCATTAGTTAATTCCTTTAAATAGTCTTTGTACCTCTTTTTTATGTGTGGGTGATTGGAGAGGAGAATTGTAATGAATAAAATCATTGTTGTATGCACTATTTATCAGAAAATCTCTATTCTTTTGGTGTGTACAACCTTGTACGGGAAATAAATTGTCTCTAATTGTTTGTAAGTGTTAAATTAGTCAATCACCTTCCATTTAAAACTAGACTCATGCAATTTGGTTTCGATTTGAGGAAGATATTGGAATTTGTCTTAAAACTGTTAAAACCCTGATTAGGGTAATCAGAGGCATGTAAATTTGGTATTTCTCTCGATTTACTCATTGAAAATTTCTAAAAGTTGGTGGAGTTAATCTTGGTGGCATCCTCTTTCATATTTTTTAAGTTTTATACTGAATGGTTAAGATTTAGGTGTGAGAAATGAGGTTTATTTGACTCTAATTCTATGTGCATAGTCTGAAATAGGGAAAATGAAGAGATTTTAACCTAGGGTTTGATCAAATACATGTGGAAGTGAACTTTGGTTGGTCTAATAAGCTTATTTAGGTCTAGTTAAACATATTCCAATCATTGGTTAATGGAAATTATTAGTGGAATTGATAGAACCAATAAGCCTTAGTTGGAGCAGAGCTAAAAAGGCGTAATTTGTACGCTATCAGACCTGTTTGAGTAACTTTTCTCAAAGTAAGGAATGGATTTTTTTTGATATGTTTTAGAACCCTTAATTGGGTGCTCAATAATTTAATTATAGTCTGAAGTTAGGCCCTATCTTTGAAATGGTGTTTGATAGTTCCTCAAGGTAGGACTACAAGGAGTTAGGATAGGCCATAATGAAAATATGAATGGTCTGCATTGTTAGGTTTGGGAATAGTTTACCTTTGCTATTTTGACTCAATTGAAGGTGTCCAAAGTGTAGAATTGGTCACTTGTGTATTGGGAAGTAAAGTTTGAGGTTTGATGGGTTGTGAGTGCGATGATTGCAGTTGGGGAACAATTGGTAAGAAGTCTAAAATAGTCATTTTAAGGGACTCAATTGATTTGAACCAGTCATTTTCAAGATGTTAAAGGTGTGTTGAAGGTCATTGAGGTATTTGGAATCCTAGTTGCATGGTTGAGTGATTTGGTTAAGTGCTTAAGAAAGAAAATTTTTCTTGAAAGATAATAAGCTTGTGAGAGTGGGTTAGTTGAAAGCCATTATTGTGAAATATGCCCTAATTGAAGAGAGTTTGAGATTGAGTGATTCCTAATTAAGTTGATTTGATTCCTTTGTGCTTACATCATGGTTGTGTGGATTTTTTATGTCACTTTCCTTTTGGGTGTAAGCCAAGACACGTGTCAGCCTGGTGGGAACTTTCTTCAAAACCATTCTCATAAATATGAGATGACTTGTCCACTTGACACATCATCTATTCATTTTAGCAGTTTTTATTTTTTAGGAATGGTCTCTTCGAGCAGAGTTTGTTGGAATGTGGTGGGTTTCTTATCTTCAAAGTGGAACCTTTGAGTCATCACCATCAATTAGTATGGTTGATTGATAAGATTTTTTCCAAGGTGTGTTAGAATCCAATTGTTTCCTAATTGCAATCTTTGCTAAATATCTAAAATCCATTAGTGAGGTTGTTGGGACTTAATGAGAAAATATTGCTACAATCTAATCAAGATCTAGGATCAGATTGTGGGCTATCAGATGTAGGAACTTGGCATATTTTTCTTCCATAATGTTGTTGGTTGGTTTCTCTTCTTCCAAGTTATAAATAGGGGTTGGTTGTATTAAGTCTTAGAGTTTTTTTTTTTTGAAGAAAGATTTACTTCAAAAATTATTTCTGAAGTAGATAGATCTAGTAGGGAGTTTTATGTTTTAAGAAATATAAAATTTTTATAGAATATTGCTATTCTCTAGCATGTTATATTTTAACTCAATCTATCATCGGATTGACATCTAACCTTTGTTTTTTAGTTCACTTAATATTAAAGTTCAATCTATTTAGAAGAAATCTTTGAAACTGTGCATGTTATGGCCTTTATCAAAATTCATCTTCATGTTTTCGTATATGTTAAAAAAATTGTGTTAAGCTTATTTTGACAGTTTGGGTAGCTAACTTCCATTCTTTGAAGCTTCTATGTTGAATAATATCACTCAAAAAATGGATTATGTCTGTTGAACTTTTCCATTTTCTATAAAATTTATTGTTTTTCATATTATGTCGTAAAGGGAGAAAGGGTGTTTTGTAATATTTTGGATATTTTTGTTAACTTGTAGAGTTTTCTTGTATCTAATTTGGCCTTAATGGGTGCATCCTATAAGAATATTTGAAAGAATATGATGTTCTTGTAATAAGCCTTTGTTACTCATTCTCTTCCCAACAATGAAGGGTTTGTGGCATTATGTGTCTATCATATCATTTATAGGAAATAAGTTAAGGTTTGAAATATTGTAAAAGCTTTGGCGCATCACCATTTTATCATTTTATTGTCATTTCTTTCTACCTTTTCCTCCCAACACAAAGAAGAGCCTAGGCTTTCTATAAAACCCCTAAAGGTTATTTAGTGAGGCACAAATTGGCTCCCTAGTCACTGAATTTTCCATAAGACTATCAGAGAGGTGCGAGATTTGATGATCAACAGTATGGAAAGAGAATTGTTTCAGTTCCCACATATAATTTATGGAGGCTCAATCTTGGAAATCTAGTTGTTCCAATTTTTTTTCATAATATTGATTTGCTAAAGTCCAAGGAATCTAACTATGTTGATTCAATTAGGGTTATATAGACTTCAATGGGTGGGGTTTTCATCATGCTTCACAAGGAATCAATTGGATAAGTTTTTCAACTTAACCCCTTTGGAAACAAACCCATTGTCTTTATAGACTTTAGGAAACAATATGAGAAAAATAAAAGTACTTACAAAGCCATATTATTTCCATGATTTAGGGTTAAGGACCCCATAAAAAAATTGTTTCTCCACTTGAGCAAGAATGATTTCAGGTGGATAGTTTTGAGGTGTACTTATCAAAGACCTATCATTCATTATGTTATTTTTAGGTTTAAACCATTGTATAAGATGCTGATTTCATTCATGTTCATGAAAGAAGATATTATGAACCTAATGTTAAAGTATGAAGTTTATTTTACATCACACCTATCTGATGCGATCCATAAGGGATTGGTCAATATCAAGGAGTGAGAGTTTGGATTAATGTTTTGATGGTACTCACTCCTCTACCACATGTTCTTATTTAAGCAAGAAAATAATTTTGGTCCTTCAATGTAGCTTAAAACTAAGGATGAACACAATAACTACCTACTAGTATAAATATGGACATACTTGTTGGATAGGAATTGTCAACAGTCAAGTTATGTAGCTTTCACAAGTATTTTTTATGCCATAATTATATATTATTTGAAAGGTCAGATATTAAGAATCCTAGTAGAAGTCCATGACTTCCTAAGGCCACCAGAGAGAAAACTAGAGCTAGGGATTGGCCACAATTGGGGAGATGTTATTGGCCATTTTGATTGCACCATATTGAGGGTATATGTAAGCCTTGTATCACAACATGTTCTACTAAAGTATGTGCCATTGAGAGTTGGGTATTATAGGTGATGAGGCAGCTATCACATGCTGAAGAAGCCCATTTTTCTAATCAAAGGAAGGGCTCTTTCTTTTCTTTTTTCACTATATTTTTAGTTTTTCTATAAACAAGGATGGGTGCAAGTAGATTATTGATAAGCTCTAGTCATATAGGATGAGACCCTCAAGAGCTAAAAATTGTGATCTCGAGGGCTTCATTAATGAATTAAGGATTACGATTAATGGGTGTAAGTTCTATCATGGCGTGGACTATAGAGAAGATGTAATGGGGTGATCCAATAAAATTTGTTTACAATTCCATTGAGGAAGGAAAATTGAAAAAAATTCCCCTATGAAGAAAATTTTGGGTTTTGGGTGGTTCAAACAAACTTAGGGTCTGTGCAAACCCAAAGGGGGTTTGCTTGAGCCCCCTTCAAGTGAACCTTCTTAAATGATAGGTCCCACATTTTGCACATTTTCCAAATTAAAAATAAAGGAAATTTTTGAAAAAATGGGGTTTAACTCGAACTCCCCTTCGATCAAAAGGTCAAGGAGGGTTTGCTCAAAGGGGGATTCGAGTGAACTCCCCTTTTTCCCCTTTCTCCCCCTCGGCACCAAATTTTTGTAAAAGTTTTTCATTTGAAGCTTGAGTTGAGGATGAAAATGGAGGAGAATTCACTAACCCAAATAGATGATGGTATTCCTCATAATGAGCTATCCGTGAAATATAAGTTTAATATGTTTTGGTTTTATTATGTATTTGTTTTTTTAGTTTGATTAAACATAGGTTTTTCATTGAAAATCAAGCTCTTTGTTCTGCACATGTGGAAAAAGAGTAAATTATCAAAATAAAATTCTAAAAAATATGTTTGGGCTAGGTATTGATGTCCTTGATCTATTAGAAAAAAATGAATTTTGATACATACAAAAAAGGTTATGTTGTATGTGCGGTCTGCCTATGTCTGAATTGTAATTGGTTTGACTTCAAAACTTGATTAAGAAAAAAATATTCAATAAAACACTATAAAACCAAATGAACTTGTTAGATATCATAGTTACAAATCTATATTTGAAAAAATTATAATTTTATCCTTCATAGAAAAAAATTTATGTTGTATACGATGAGCATCACTCCTTAAAATGGCGTTTACTGATAAAAAATAGTTTTCAAAGGAGATGGAAAAATAAATGCAATATGATTTAAATTTAAAAAAAAAAAAAATGTTTACAATCTACAGATAAAATATCATAAATCACTAGTTTACATCATCTTCAAATTCTTCACAGTTTAGACGCTATAGGTGCCCGAAATTGAAGATTTAGTTAAGGGTAAGTGCTCTAATCTGTGACACAATTTTGGCTCTTAAGATGCCACTTTTTTTTTAAAATCAGAAAAATCTGATTTGCATGAGAAAATGAAGATAGTTATGCTCAAAATTTCAAGATGCGGCAAGAACAAAATTTGAAGTGCTCCAAGTCTAGTTTTTAAGCTACTATTTTTTTTTGAAATTAATGAAGATTAAGGGTATCAAATAGGGGGGGGAGTGGGGAAAAATAGGTCCTATTTTTATCAAAAACAATAGCATACTGCTTGAGGGCTCCCCCCTTTTTGATTGACTTTTTTTAGAATTTCAAAAATCTAAATGGTGAGAAATTAGCTAACACCATTTAGTTTATCCTTGTTCTTTCAGATAATTTTTTTAATGAACATCTAATATTTTATAAATTCTCAAAGTGGACACATCCTGAAAAGATGAAATTTGAGCGTGCCCCCCCCTAAATGTTTTGCAAACTAATCAAAAATTGATTCTTTCTTTTTCATCATGTGTAGAATGGAGTCTAGTTTCAAAAAATGTAATTTGTTTCACATTTTGATGAACGAGTAAAAATCTATCCTAAAACTAGCACATGTTGGTTTTTGACCAAAAATAGAGGCATTTACAATAGAAGCCATAGATCAAAAGCTTAACTAAATCAAAATGAAAAAATAATTATATATTTAGATAGCTAAGAGAGAGGTTAACGCTATCACGATTTTTTTATAAACTTGCATTGAAAGACGTGCAAATGAGATGGGGAAAACAAACAAAAAATATGAGGAAATTTGGAAAATCTTGTCAATTAACACATCCAAAGAAGGACATTTGGCAAGCACCAATTTTGGCGCTCGCCAAATGGCCTGTTTTGCATAGAACTATAATTTACCCTCTTTGGTGAACAACTTTGATAATGCTTAGAGTGCACAGTTTATGATCGTGGATGGATAGTCGAGGTTTTACCTTTCATACCTTCTCTAACTCGTTACCATAATTGGATAAATCTTTATCCCTCTGAAGTCTCTATCTCTCTGGTCTCACTCCCTCCCATGCAACCTAGACTACTCTCTCAGTCCAATCCCCTCTCTCAGGTCTCTTTCCCTCCCACATAGGTACCTAAATAAATCTATCTCACTCCAACCCCCTTTCTCACTCCCCCTCTCTCTCTCTCCCTCTTTGGTGTTTTTGTCTCTCTCACTCCATCTCCCTCTCTTAGGTTGTTATTTGTCTCTCTTTGCCTCTCTCTCTCTCTCTCAAGTCTCTCCCTCTCTTAGGTCTATCACTCAATCCCTCTATCTCTCTCACATTCCCTCTCTCTCACTCACTCTCTATCTCCCTCTCTCTCTCACTCTATCTCTCTCCCTCTCTCTCTCACTCTATCTCTCTCCTTCTCTCTCTCACTCTCCCTTGGGTATCTCCACCCCCTCTCTCTCACACACACACACACACACTCCCTCTCCCACTCCTCTTCACTCTCATTTCTCCTCTCTCCAGGGTCTCTCCCTCCCACCCCCTCTCCCTCTCTCTCAAGTATCTTTTTCCTATCCCCTCTCCCTTTCTCTCTTTGTCAAGTCTCCCCCTCCTACCCCCTCTCCCTCTCATAGTCACTCACTCTATCTCTCTTCCACTCCCTCCCTATCTCACTCCCTCTATCTCTCTCCCTCTACCTCTCCATCTCTCACAAGTATCTCCCTCTCTCTCCCTCTCCCTCTCCCTCTCCCTCTCTCTCAATTATCTCCCTCCCACCCACTTTCCCTCCCTCTTTGTCTCTCAAGTCTCTCCCTTCTACCCCTCTCCCTCTTTCATGCCTCTCTTTTTCTCTCTCTCTCACTCCCTCTATCTCTCTCCCACATCCTCTCTCTCTCACTCACTCCCTCTATCTCTCTCCCACCCCCTCCCACTCTCTCTCTCTCCCTCTATCTTAGGTATCTCCCCCACCCCTTCCATCTCTCTTGAATCCCTCTATCTCGAGTAATCCCTCTCGCCCAAGTACTCCATCTCCCTCCCACCCCCTCTGTATCTATCAAGTCTCTCTCTCTCACTCCTTGTATCTCTTCCTTCCCTCTATCTCTCACTCCCTCTCTCTCCTACTCTCTTAGGTCTCTCCTTCCCACCCCATCTCTCCCACTTTGTCTCCCTCTCCTTCTCTCTCGAGTGTCTCCCTCCCACCCTCTCTCTTAGGTTTCTCCATCCCACCCCCTCTCCCTCTCCCTCCCTCTCTCTCACTCTCTCTCTCTCTCTCCATATCTATGCCTCTCCCTCTCTCTCTCCCACTCCCTCTCTCTCTCACTCCTTCTTTCTCTCTCCCAATCCTTAGGGAATTTGAAGGATGGATGCCCAAGCTAGTTGCAAGTGTAACATCTCTTTGAAAACTGATTGGAACTTCTCCCTCCATTAAATCTACCTCTACCATTGGGTCTCCTACCCCTGAATCCCCTTCTATTGCTTTATTCTCCACTTGATTAAGTAGGATTAGACTCCTCTTGATGTTTTTGGGACTAATTTCTACCCTTAAATCTGCCTCTACCTCTGAAATTATTTCCTCTTCCTCTATTTTTCTGCTCTTGTTTTCTTCTTATCTTCTATTCAACCTTATGTGCAATTTGTATGCAATCGTCCATGGTCTTGGGGACAACCAAAATTATCTCATATTGTATGTTGAGCCTTAGGCCATTGATATACCTGGCCACTCTTTCATTCTCACTTTATACATGATCACATCTCATACTCAACTTGAAGAATTGTTTAGTGTAGGATGAAATATCCATGTCTTTTTGCTTTAGATTCTGCCTCTTTTTGAACTCTTGCAACTCATGATCAGTAGGAAGGAATTGTTCCTTCAACCTATGCACCATACTATCCCATGAGTTGATCATAGACTTACCCATCTTCACCCTTTCTCCTTGGATGAAATTCCAACATGTCAAGGTGGATCCCTTCAACTTTATTTTGGAAAACTTCACCTTCTTGTTCTCTACCATTTCTTTATATTCAAAATAGTTATTCAATGCCTTTACCCATTCTAGCACTTCTTTCACATCCATCTTTCCACTGTACACCGATAGGTCAATCTTCACTTCAGAGGACTCTCCTCTTGATGCTTGTAATGCTTTAAGGATTATTCTCTCATGAGGGGGTATCTCTTCCCCTTGAGGGTTCTCTCCACCTTCTGTAGGTCCTTCACCCTCTGTATCTTCTTTAGAGGAACTCTCTTCCTCCATATTACCCTCTTCATTTCCTTTTTACACTTCTTTACCTCTATTCTGTAAGTGTTCCTCTAACTCCTTTGCAAACAATTGTCCAAGTTCTTTTCTTTGTACATTGCTCCCTTCATAAACCCCACAATCTTAATACCTACCTATGATGGTAGAAAATACAACTATAAAAGACAATCCAATTCATGCTTCTTCAACACTCTCATAAGGAGTCATGTTCTATTATTCTTTAAGAGATCACTCTTAAACACCTTAGGGTTCACAACCCTTAACACCAAAGAAAATAACAGATTTTCAGGCCATAGAAAAACAAGTCTTCAAACCTCTCTCTGCATAGGTTTCAAATTAAACAACTTACTATATTTTAGACCTCAATTCTCTTATGTGTCACACAGCCCCAATTTAGTAGTAGAAAATAGAAAAACACATGTGAGGGAGACTTCAAAAGACATCAAACCCTAAGGATTTAGACACCCACATAGATCCTTTTCTAAAATTTCAAACTCTTTCCTCTGAAATGTCATAACCAATGACTTTTTCAATAAATGCCTCCAATATATGTAGAATTCAGAAACTAACTTTTTAGTTCCTGAATTTATCTTTCTGTTTTCCCTCAAGTCACCTCAAATCCAAAAATTACAAGTTTTCTCCACACCTGTTATAAATCATTCATAAAGTCTCCCAAATAGATTTTTTCTAGAAACCAAAGGAAACTTTTTTTTTTGTTTAATATTTTGTGGGTTAAGAAAGATTTCTCAAAGCTTGCAATTCACAAAACTTCCTCCAATATTCTCCACATTGATTGGCTTAGTACCTTCCACCCACTGTGATTTGAAAGGCACCTGGGACAAAGAAACACCCATAATTCACTCAAAACCTTGATTTTGAGGGTTTTCAGACCACCCGAGAGTAAAATTAAGATATCTCCCTCGATACTCAACGGAATTTCACCACTCTAATTCAAAAAGAAATATTATTCAATTAACTATCAAAAAATT